>CM022303.1:414283808-414505112 GCA_011799875.1 Thinopyrum elongatum
GTGAACATCAACTGCATGACACTTCACCATGATTTGGGCCTAGGGGAAGGCATTGGGAAGTAACAAGTAGATGATGGGTTGCTAGAGTGACAGAAGCTTAAACCCTAGTTTATGTGTTGCTTCGTAAAGGGCTGATTTGGATCCACATGTTTAATGCTATGGTTAGATTTATCTTAATTCTTCTTTTGTAGTTCTGGATGCTTGCGAGAAGGGTTAATCATAAGTGGGAGGCTTGTCCAAGTAAGGACAACACCCAATCACCGGTCCACCCACATATCAAATTATCAAAGTAGCGAACGCGAATCATATGAGCATGATGAAAACTAACTTCACGATAATTCCCAGGTGTCCTGAGCGCTTTGATTTATATAAGAGTTCATCCAGGCTTGTCCTTTGCTATAAAAAGGACTGGGCCATCTTGCTGCACCTTTGTTACACTTGTTACTTGTTACCCGTTACGAATTACCTTACTACCAAACTATTTGTTACAGATAATTTCAGTGCTTGCAGAGAATACCTTGCTGAAAACCGCTTGTCATTTCCTTCTGCTCCTTGTTGGGTTCGACACTCTTACTTATTGAAAGGACTATGATTGACCCCCTATACTTGTGGGTCATCAACCACCCATAAATAATTTTGGGCTGCATGTAGGGTATGTATAGGGGTCTTCTAATCGACCTCGTCTCCCTTGTGTGGTTTTTGACGACACACCTATCTGTGGCCTCCTGGGGTCTATATATATCATCCCTTTGACTGACAACGAGGAGGTTTGGCCATGAATGGATTCCTCCTGGTTCGTGTTTGTAACACCCTAGATTTTGGCCTTTTCTTTTTCTTTTGACTTCCTTTGGATTTTTGCTTTGATTTGCTTTTCTGTGGCTCGGTGATCCTGAAACTTGGGAAGATCATATCTTCCTAGGTTCCAAAGTGGCTTGCCATCCTCAAAACCATCCCAAGCTTATGCCTTCTGCATCCAAGTCCAATCACAATATTCTTTTTATTGGGAATATTCCTTTTTCTATTAAAGGAATAGTCCTATTTGCCCTAGGTTGTGAAGCAACCTAGCTTTCTGTCATCCACAAAATTCCCAAATAATTCTCATAAATCCTTTGTGACATATCTTTCATAGATATGTCAAAATCCTTCATTGCCATGTTCAAAATTAATTCACAAATAATCATTTTTCCTATTCTACCCTAAATGGCACTTGGTGAAGGAAGTGCTATTTATCTTTGCTTATTTGAACCCAAACTTTTTGGACACTCTTTCCTATCCATATAATTGCCTCATGCCAAATTTCAACTTCATTTGCCTAGTAAATATTCCTCAGCTATTTTCCAAAGTTTCTGTCTAGCAAGAAACTTTGTGAAGGAGGTACAAGCTAGGCATATCCAACTGAGTTGAAATTTTGCCACATCCTTCATATGATCAAATCATAGCTCTCCTTCAAATTTGAGCTCATGTCATCCTTCTATGTGAGCTCATCATCAAATCTTGGTTTTTGGTCAAATTTTCAGTTTGTGAAGCAACTATATTTTATATTGCTACATTAATACTAAAAATTTACCAGGGCATGCTCCTACCCACATAAACTCTCTCCACCAAATTTGGGCTCATTTCATTAAGCCATTTTCCCTCTACAATTTTTCTAAGATTCTATACAGAGAGATGCATTGTGAAGCAAGTACCACTTTGGTATTTCCAAATGGTATGAAACTTTTACAGTAGCTTCATATTCTCATATAGCACACCTCCTCCAAAATTCAGCTAAATGCAATTTTTCATGAGAGTGCTACTTCATACTTTGCATTTCTGACTAGTGGGGTACACTCTACAGCAAGTGCTATTTATCTTCATCCTAATGAGCTAAAAATTTGCAGAGATGATCATCTTAGTATGTGATCACTCTCAGCCAAAGACCAGAGTTTATATCCAGACCAATCTCCCTCACTATACTTCAAACACCTTGCTATTTCTATGTATTCCAGCAGGCTGTGGTCATCTCAAGCTCCCCTGTGCTCGTTTCTTTCCTCCTTGGCTCTCTCCATTGAATGACCTATCTACCTGACATGGTCTGGCCGGCTAGAGTGCACCATGTGCGCCTGTTCACGTGGTGACTACGTGCCTGGCATGCATATTCTCGCGCTCTGGCAACCTGCGGCCCTGTTCCCGTCTGTTTCCTCCTCTTCTCGAGCTCTCTTCGTGTCTTGGAGCTCACTCAAGACCGTGCGGTCACTTCCCTGCCTCTGCCCCATCCTGTCTCGCCGTTGTTGAGTCACCATCGAGCTTGCCCGTGACCTGCTGCCCCTGCCATCTCCATGGCCGCTTGCCTGCAGCTTCGCGAGTGCTCCCGAGCCCTCCCCGACGCTATATATAGATGCCATGTGGTCCTCCGCAGCTCATCCACCTCTCCACCGCCCTCCTAGACCACCGGAGCTCCCCTACCTCGCCTTTGTCCACCGCGGCCGTCGCCGGCCACCGCTCGGTTTTGAGCAACCCGAGCCCCTCCTCCACCGCTGGACCTCACCACTAGAACACCCACACTCCGGTGACCCTCCCCACCCCCTCGTTTCCTCACCGGAGCCACTGTGGCCGCCGCCCGCCCTGCTCTCTGTCGCCTCAAGCCGCCATCGCTCCGCTCTTCCCCGGCGCCTGAACTTCCTCTGGACGAGCGCGCCTCCTTCCCCTGAGCCCGCCAGTGCCTCCCACTCGGCCGGAGGTGGCCGGAGCCGGCCAGGCCCGTCGCCGGCGTCGCTCCCCTGCTCCCTCCTCTGTTTTTGTCGGGGGCAGGGCGAGGAAGACGACGACCGAAGCCAGGTGGGCCCCGCGTCGCCCCGACCCCACCTGTCAACGACCCAGGCCCGGCCCAGTCAGCGTAAGTGAAGACGATTTTCGGTCAAATACGTTTTCATTTGGAGAAAGCGTATTTTCTTTACACTCCGGCTCAAAATACGCTTTCTCTGTGCAGAAGACGTATTTTCCCAAAGCCGCTTTCCGTTTTATCAGTCAAGGGCCTGTTTGTGAAGAATCTTTTACAGATTAGTCCCTAGACTTCAACCTTCAGTATCTTCGCGACCGTAACTCCGAATCAGGTGATTCCAAAGCTCACGTCTTTGTCTCATCGAGCCCGTTCTGTTGGTACCATTTTCACTATGTTGTCACATACTGGAAATGACCATTTTGGCCTTGCCCTTATCTAGCCCCCTCCGAGAGAGAAGCTTTTCCGGCAAGTCTTTCCGCAGCTTCACCGCACTTCCTCCCGGAGAACCCTTTAACCCCAGGCAAGCCACGACAGCCACTTGCATGATGGCCATGCAGTAGCCATGGTTTTCTACTTAAATATTTAATAAATGTTTGCTCATTTACTACTGCTATTGCTATTTCGGTTATGCTTGTGGATCCATGCTCATCACCATGATATGTTCTTATGCACCTTGTTAGTATGTACTACTTGCTAGTATTATTTTCATATGTCATGCTTGGTAGTAGTACATGCCGGTGATAGTAATGTTCTTCGCTGCCTTCGTATCATCTGTTATGAAAGTACCTGTGAGATACTTCATCATCACTAGGCCGTGTTCTTTTGCATCTAGCAGAAGAAATGATTTGCTGTTGATATTCCTATGGCTATGCTTCACATCCATGTTCATATGCATCATGTAATTTTATTATGTCTCAGCTCACTACTCCTCAAGTTTAACCGGATATTAATTGAACTTGAACACCTGTTGGCTGAGTCATAGTGCCATCGAGTCGAGCTGACCAGTGCAGCCACACTTGCCTATATGGGAAGGCCTTAATGTGGTCTATTGTCATGCCTCTCGCTGGTGCCTCCAACTAGGGAAGGTTATGTGTGCACGCTACCCTGATCAGGTGGGCGGCCATAAGCCTTGTGTGCCCGTAGTTGTTAGGGCCCTTTGTCCCCGTTTGGGATGGTTTTTGTTTTGCCACGACGGTGGCCATTGGATGTCACGAGGTGACATCGGGGCCACCCAGGACTGAGCCCAAAGGGGAGTTGGTTGGAGTGTCCGGGAGAGTGTCATGCAGTAGATCTGTTTTGTCGGAACACCGTTGGTCCACCCGAATGGGAGTACGAGGCCATGGGTTCTGTGGTGTGGGTGAAGTGTAATAACCTCTGCAGATTGTATAATCTATCGATAGCCGCGCCTGCGGATATGGGCCCAGTTCATAGTAGGTCACACTATGGGTCAACAGTAATAATAATCTGATTAATAATAACAACCCTTGTTCGATGATGAAAGAAGTTGGTTGATCTTTATGTGATCGTGAGAGGATCACAATGGTATCGTGGATACCAAGGTTGGTTGATATTTATGGTGTCATGTGATGACCCCGGGTAAAGATCAAGCTCCTTGTGGTCATGTGGTCACTGTGGTATTGTTAATACCAAGCTTGGTCGGTCCTGAGATGATCGTGTGATGCCCACGATGGTAAGTTAATGCATGTGGTGGTTACGAGGTAACCCCGAGCAGAGTAAGTGAAACATGATAGTTTAAACATGCTGCATGCTAGTGCCATCATGTTCATATGTTCATGCCATGCTCATATTGTACTAGTGGAAACATGATCTCCATTGCGTTAACCTGTAAATACCATGTTGTTGTTTGGTTTTGATTGCTTTGGTTGCTGTGAGCTTGCAAGTACATTCAAAGTACTCACCTGGCGTGTCATGCCAGTTTGCAGGTCATGCCGTGTTTGCTTGATTGCCGAGGATTCCGAGTTTGCGAGCTAGGGTACGCGTTCCAGCCAGAGTCCCTGCGGAGTGGAGTTCATCATTGTCGTTGTTATTCCGCTGCTAGAAGTTCTTCCACTGCTATGAGTTGTTCTGCTGCTAGCATAGAGCAACCTTGGTAGGCGTAGTGTCGCCATGCCAATGTAATCCGTTGTGATATCGGAACCATTGTATCTATATCATTTGTAATAAGAGCTGAATTGTTCTATGACAAGCAGTGCCGTATTCCAGAAGACTTGATCTCTGGGCTGGAATACGGGGTGTTTCGGTCTCTCTGAGCCGGGGTGCCACAGGGCTTGGTATCAGAGCAGGTCTGGCTATAGAACGTCCTAGTCCGCGTGAATGTTAGAAAATGGTAGTATAGGGCCAAGTTGTTTATTGTCTTTGACTGTTGCATTTGTCTGCCACATAGCATGCATGTAGTTTTATTTCATTATTCCTAACCGTTTATTCCGTGCGTATAGATGGCTGCTGTCTCCAGTGAGTTCGATACCATCCCCAGTGAATCCAATGTTGTTCCTATTGCGTTCAGTGTTGCCCCTGCACCTCTCAGCTTTGCCTCCCTACTTTGCGACATGTGGCGTAGTCTCTATCCCAACGGAGATCCACCAAATTATCAAGTCTTCCAGTTTGAAGTTGGCAGAAGAATCCTGGAGTATGTTGCTCATGTTCATCTTTCAGCCGCGATTCCTATTGGAAGGTGCACCTACAGTTTCCATGGTGGTTATGGTGCCACTCCAGAACGTGCAGTTCAGCTATCCGCAATGGCAGGAGTCACGGGTCTTCGTCATCAAGAGAGTATGATCCAAGAGAACCGTGCTTATCAGTACTATCCTACCATTGTCGAGAATCCTAAGCAGATCAGGTTCTCCCTATCAGTCCTCAGGATGATGCGGCCATCTTCGCCATGTCCCGTTACATGACGGCCGAGTGTCTTCTTATTTTTGAGTTAGTCCGAGACGCCACCAGAGCGAGGAGACTGCTTGGTGCTACTCTAACTCAATCTCAGTCGGCTTCTCCACCGACCCCTCCCCCTAATTCCACCGGAGTTTCGGAGTTAGCTGCTCCACTCGCTACTCCTTTAGCTTCTTCATCAGCCCCCGAGTGTTTGTCCAAGCGCAAGGTGTAGGCATTCGTGTAGTGCATGTGCATCTGTTGTAGTATCATGTTTGTGTGTGGCTGTGTGGAGTAGTTATGTAACTTGTATGTTGTGTGCTTTGTTGCAATCGATCGTTTCTTGTGCTTCTTTATGTGAATCTTCGGTGTTACCTCATTTTACCCTTTTGGATGTTGCTCATCAACCGACACCGGACCAGAAGAATCCGTGAGAAGTATATATATACCAAGGAGCTCAGTTAAACACAATGAAATTTTCAGCCAACAACAGCGTATTGCAGACATCCGGTCTGAATACAAATTATATCCGGATCTGACTACCAGCACCAAGTCTCCATCAGTGAGCTATTTTCACAGCAACAATGATTAAACCAGCAGGAGGACAAATTGGTTAAAAGGCCAACTGTACATTTTGAGTCAAAGTGATCAGCAAGAAGGACAGTCCGATAAATTCTTTCATACAAGAAATCAATAGCAGGAATATTAAGATGGTGTATATATGGCATTTGGTCTGCATAATCACCAAGAGAAGTTTCTGGTGGGAGCAACCTAGTCTGCCTCCACAAGCTACCAGAAAGCTTACAATACAAGACTCCTCAATCTTCCTGAGTAAGGTATGTATGACTTCCCGTGCAAGATATTCAGTCTTCTTCAGTGAGATACCGCAAAAGTTTCCGACGTAAGGTACCGAGTCTTCCCTAGCATGTCTTTAAGGGGGGAAGCTTCTGAGGTACGGTACCCAGTCTTCTTCAACAAGTTGTCTGACTAAAGCTTCGAGAACAAGCTATTCGGTCTTCCTCAGCACGATACTCTCGGTGGCTTTCAACACAAACTGCCCAATCTTCTTCAGTACGACACTAGTACAAGATATTAAACAATGAGTTGGCAGCATATGGCAGTGTATCCCAAGAATTAGGTCTGCAACAGTTGGGTTAGAAGCAAGAATCAGTCAGAACACAAGTCCACCTCGAGAATCAGCTACTTCTACATATGGTGAGCATGCTGCCAAGTTCATGCAATTCACTTGTACGAGGAAGAATTTGAGGTAAGCATCTGACAACCTCACTGGTTATGCAAGAGAAAGAAAGCCAGTGGGTGATGCAAGAACCGACAAGCCTTGAAGAAAGACAACATTGAAACAACCCTCTTGGCCAGTGGTTATCGAGGTCAGCCTCCTCACACCCGACAAAGTGATATTATTAACCTTGTCACTATCCTGCATAATCAACGACAACAATAAGCTCCGTACAAGCACACGTGAACCTGGCAAATATCCTGAGACTCGAGACATAAACAAGGCCAAGAGATGATTGCCAAAATAGTGCATATGACTACACCCAGGGTCACAAAAAGAATCAAGAGTATATGAGGCCAAGTTCTTTCGGCAAAGGACCGAAACGAAGAGAATAATAATGAAGGAGCAAGACCGACAATACAGGTATGGCAATTGTTGCGTAAACAACGTGATATGGATGCGCAAGACAGTCTTATTCCATATAAAGTACCAGGAACATACCCCTAAGAGGTCTACTCCATCCGTAAGGACCCCGTATCAGGCCTCTTATCCACATGGACATACAAGCAAAAGGAGTAATCAGAATGTTAAACTACAAGCCTCAAAGCATGTGCCCTCACATATGGGAATCGGTAAAAGAATAGACTCCCGTGGACATGATTCTTTTGCCAAAACACCGCCAGTCAAGTCTGTGAATGTTATCGTCACTAGGTGGTACACTTTTATGTCAGTCATGACAAGCGACAGCCAAATTGTTCGTACGGATTGGATACTCAAGACAGTGGAGCCAGTCAAGATGATTCAAAAACTCCTGCGAGAAGTCAGAATCCGTCAGGAGAACAGGTATGATTCACATCACTGTTTTGAACCCAGAGAGCATGCATATATTCGAGCAAACCGATGCCAGGATAGAAGAGATTCCTTGTTCCCCGAGAAGATGTGTTCACAACTCTATGGAATATTCTCGGTACTGGAATAACACCTCCATCAAGAATTACTATCAAGAAGGACACATATTTCAGTTATGTTAATCTTTTGGTCCTCAGCTAAGTCAGCAGATATGAAAGAAATTGGAGCCAGTGTGAGCATGAACATATGAGGTAAGGCCTGTCAGAATGTCGGATACAGTGAAGCAAACCACCAAAGAGCAAGATAAACAGATCATATGAAATTCAGTGGGAACATAATAAAAGGGAAACCCGAGTTGGAAACGATTTCCTTGAGTCAGAAAATTTACTTGTTCCCTGAGAAACCAAATCTCGAGGACGAGATTTCTTTAACGGGGAAGGTTTATAACACCCTGGATTTTGGCTTTTTCTTTTTCTTTTGATTTCCTTTGGATTTTTGCTTTGATTTGCTTTTCTGTGGTTCTGTGATCCTGAAACTTGGCAAGATCATATCTTCCTAGGTTCCAAAGTGGCTTGCCATCCTCAACACCATCCCAAGCTTATGCCTTTTGCATCCAAGTCCAATCCCAATATTCTTTTCATTGGGAATATTCCTTTTTCTATTAAAGGAATAGTCCTATTTGCCCTAGGTTGTGAAGCAACCTAGCTTTCTGTCATCCACAAAATTCCCAAATAATT
The DNA here is from genome assembly GCA_011799875.1 of Thinopyrum elongatum. NCBI lineage: Eukaryota > Viridiplantae > Streptophyta > Magnoliopsida > Poales > Poaceae > Thinopyrum > Thinopyrum elongatum. The sequence continues at coordinate 414,292,279 of CM022303.1, forward strand.
CTCATAAATCCTTTGGGACATATCTTTCATAGATATGTTAAAATCCTTCATTGCCATGTTAAAAAATAATTCACAAATAATCCTTTTTCCTATTCTTCCCTAAATGGCACTTGGTGAAGGAAGTGCTATTTATCTTTGCTTATTTGACCCAAACTTTTTGGACACTCTTTCCTATCCATATCATTGCCTCGTGCCAAATTTCAACTTCATTTGACTAGTAAATATTCCTCAGCTATTTTCCAAAGTTTCTGTCTAGCAAGAAACTTTGTGAAGGAGATACAAGTTAGGCATATCCAACTGAGTTGAAATTTTGCCACATCCTTCATATGATCAAATCATAGCTCTCCTTCAAATTTGAGCTCATGTCATCCCTCTATGTGAGCTCATCATCAAATCTAGTTTTCTAGTCAGATTTTTAGTTTGTGAAGCAACTATATTTTATATTGCTTCATTAATACTAAAAATTTACCAGGCATGCTCCTACCCATATAAACTCTCTCCACCAAATTTGGGCTCATTTCATCAAGCCATTTTCCCTCTACAATTTTTCTAAGATTCTGTACAAAGAGATGCATTGTGAAGCAAGTACCACTTTGGTATTTCCAAGTGGTATGAAACTTTTACAATAGCTTCATATCTCATATAACACACCTCCTCCAAAATTCAGCTCAATGCAATTTGTCATGAGAGTGCTACTTCATACTTTGCATTTCTGACCAATGGGATACACTTTACAGCAAGTGCTATTTATCTTCATCCTAATGAGCTAAAAATTTGCAGAGATGATCATCTTAGTATGTGATCACTCTCAGCCAAATACCAGAGTTTATCTCCAGACCAATCTCCCTCACTGTACTTCAAACACCTTGTTGTTCCTGTGGATTCCAGCAGGCTGTGGTCATCTCAAGCTCCCCTGTGCTCGTTTCTTTCCTCCTTGGATCTCTCCGTTGAATGACCTATCTACCTGACATGGTCTGGCCGGCCAGAGGCATCATGTGCGCCTGCTCACGCGGTGACTACGTGCCTGGCATGCGTGTTCTCGTGCTCTGGCAACCCGCGGCCTTGTTCCCGTCTATTTCCTCCTCTTCTCGAGCTCTCTTCGTGTCCTGGAGCTCACTCGTGACCGTGCGGTTACTTACCTGCCTCTGCCCCATCTTGTCTCACCGTCGTTGAGTTGCCATCGAGCTCGCCCGTGACCTGCCTCCCCTGCCATCGCCATGGCCGCTTGCCTGCAGCTTAGCGAGTGCTCCCGAGCCCTCCCCGGCGCTATATATAGATGCCCCTGTTGGGAAACGTAGCATGCAATTAAAAAAAATTCCTACGCTCATGCAAGATCTATCTAGGAGATGCATAGCAACGAGAGGGGGAGAGTGTGTCCACGTACCCTCGTAGACCGAAAGCGGAAGCGTTTGACAACGCGGTTGATGTAGTCGAACTTCTTCTCGTTCCGACCGATCAAGCACCAAACGTACGGCACCTCCGAGTTCTGCACACGTTCAGCTCGATGACGTCCCTCGAACTCTTGATCCAGCAAAGTGTCAAGGGAGAGTTCTGTCAGCACGACGGCGTGGTGACGGTGGTGGTGAAGTGATCCACGCAGGGCTTCGCCTAAGCACTACGTGAATATGACCGGAGGCGTAAACTGTGGAGGGGGGCGCCGCACACGGCTAACAATTGTTGGTGTGTCTTCTAGGCGCCTCCCCCCTTCATATATATAGGTGGGAGGGAGAGGGAGCAGCCAAGGGGGCGCCCAAGTAGGAGGAATCCTACTTGGGCCCCTAGTCCAATTCGCCCCCCCCCCCCCTCCATAAGTGTCGGAGGGGGAAGGAAAGAGAGGGGGGAGAGAAGGAAAGGGGGAGGCCGAATCCTCCCCTTTCCTTCTCCCTTCCCCTCCCTCCTTCTCCCCCTATTTCGGCCTATATGGGGGCGCACCAGCCCACCAGGGGCTGGTATGTCCCTCTCTTGGCCCATAAGGCCCATATCTTTGCCGGGGGTGCCCGGAACCCTTTTCCGGTGACCCGATATGTACCCGGTACCCCCGGAACACTTCTGGTGTCCGAATACTATCGTCCTATATATGAATCTTTACCTCTCGACCATTTCGAGACTCCTCGTCATGTCCGTGATCTCATCCGGGACTCCGAACAACATTCGGTCACCAATCACATAACTCATATAATACAAAATCGTCATCGAACGTTAAGCGTGCGGACCCTACGGGTTCGAGAACTATGTAGACATGACCGAGACACCTCTACGGTCAATAACCAACAGCGGTACCTGGATGCTCATATTGGTTCTCACATATTCTACGAAGATCTTTATCGGTCGTACCGTAATGACAACATACGTTATTCCCTTTGTCATCGGTATGCTACTTTCCCGAGATTCGATCGTCGGTATCTTCATACCTAGTTCAATCTCGTTACCGACAAGTCTCTTTACTCGTTTCGTAATGCATCATCCCACAACTAACTCATTTGTCACATTGCTTGCAAGGCTTCTTATGATGTGCATTACCGAGAGGGCCCAGAGATACCTCTCCGATACTCGGAGTGACAAATCCTAATCTCGATCTATGCTAACCCAACAAACACCTTCGGAGATACCTGTAGAGCATCTTTATGATCACCCAGTTACGCTGTGACATTTGATAGCACACAAGGTATTCCTCTGATATCCGGTAGTTGCATAATCTCATAGTCAAAGGAATATGTATATGTCATGAAGAAAGCAGTAGCAATAAAACTGAACGATCATTATGCTAAGCTAACAGATGCGTCTTGTCCATCACATCATTCTCCTAATGATGTGATCCCGTTCATCAAATGACAACACATGTCTATGGTTAGGAAACTTAACCATCTTTGATTAACGAGCTAGTCTAGTAGAGGATTACTAGGGACTCAGTGTTTTGTCTATGTATCCACACATGTATTAAGTTTCCGGTTAATACAATTCTAGCATGAATAATAAACATTTATCATGATATAAGGAAATATAAATAACAAATTTATTATTGCCTCTAGGGCATATTTCCTTCAGTCTCCCAGTTGCACTAGAGTCAATAATCTAGTTCACATCGCCATGTGATTTAACATGAATAGTTCACATCTTTATGTGATTAACACCCATAGTTCACATCGCCATGTGACCAACACCCAAAGGGTTTACTAGAGTCAATAATCTAGTTCACATCGCTATGTGATTAACACCCAAAGTGTACTAAGGTGTGATCATGTTTTGCTTGTGAGAGAAGTTTAGTCAACGGGTCTGCCACATTCAGATCCGTATGTATTTTGCAAATTTCTATGTCTACAATGCTCTGCATGGAGCTACTCTAGCTAATTGCTCCCACGTTCAATATGTATCTATATTGAGACTTAGAGTTATCTAGATCAGTGTCAAAGCTTGCATCAACGTAACCCTTTACGACGAACTCTTTGTCACCTCCATAACCGAGAAACATTTCCTTAGTCCTCTTTAGGTACCTAAGGATAATTTTAACCGCTGTCTAGTGATCTACTCCTGGATCACTATTGTACCCCCTTGCTAAACTCATAGCAAGGTACACAATAGGTCTGGTACACAACATGGCATACTTTATAGAACCTATGGCTGAGGCATAGGGAATGACTTTCATTCTCTCTCTATATTCTGCCGTGGTCGGGTTTTGAGTCTTACTCAACTTCATACCTTACAACTTAGGCAAGAACTCCTTCTTTGACTGATCCATTTTGAACTCCTTCAAAATCTTATCAAGGTATGTACTCATCGAAAGTCTTATCAAGCGTCTTGATCTATCTCTATAGATCTTGATGCCCAATATGTAAGCAGCTTCACCGAGGTCTTTCTTTGAAAAAAAAAACTCCTTTCAAACTCTCCTTTATGCTTTACAGAAAATTTTACATCATTTCCGATCAACAATATGTCATTCACATATACTTATCAGAAAGGCTGTAGTGCTCCCACTCACTTTCTTGTAAATACAGGCTTCTCCGAAAGTCTGTATAAAACCATATGCTTTGATTACCTTATCAAAGCGTATATTCCAACTCCGAGATGCTTGCACCAGTCCATAGATGGATTGCTGGAGTTTGCACACTTTTTTAGCATCTTTAGGATCGACAAAACCTTTTGGTTGCATCATATACAACTCTTCTTTAAGAAATCCATTAAGGAATGCAGTTTTGACATCCATTTGCCAAATTTCATAAAACACGGCAATTGCTAACATGATTCGGACAAACTTAAGCATCGCTACGAGTGAAAAAATCTCATCGTAGTTAACACCTTGAACTTTGTCGAAAACCTATTGCGACAAGTCGAGCTTTGTAGATAGTAACACTACCATCAGTGTCCGTCTTCCTCTTCAAGATCCATTTATTCTTAATGGCTTGCCGATCATCGGGCAAGTCCACCAAAGTCCACACTTTGTTCTCATACATGGATCCTATCTAAGATTTCATGGCCTCAAGCCATCTGTCGGAATCTGGGCTCATCATAGCTTCTTCATAGTTCGTAGGTTCATCATGGTCTAGTAACATGACTTCTAGAATAGGGTTACCGTACTACTCTGGTGCGGAACATACTCTAGTTGACCAACGAGGTTCAGTAGTAACTTGATCTGAAGTTTCATGATCATTATCATTGCTTCCTCTCTAGTTGGTGTAGGCATCATGAGAACGGATTTCACTGATGTGCTACTTTCCAATTCGAGAGAAGGTACAATTACCTCATCAAGTTCTACTTTCCTCCCACTCACTTCTTTCGAGAGAAACTCCTTCTCTAGAAAGGATCCATTCTTAGCAACAAAGATCTTGCCTTCGGATCTGTGGTAGAAGGTGTACCCAATAGTTTGTTTTGGGTATCCTATGAAGACGCACTTCTCCGATTTGGGTTCGAGCTTATCAGGCTGAAGCTTTTTCACATAAGCATCGCAACCCCAAACTTTAAGAAACGACAGCTTAGGTTTCTTGCCAAACCATAGTTCATACGGTGTCGTCTCAACGGATTTAGACGGTGCCCTATTTAACAAGAATGCAGCTGTCTCTAATGCATAACCCCAAAATGATAGTGGTAAATCGGTAAGAGACATCATAGATCGCACTATATCTAATAAAGTACGGTTACGACGTTCGGACACACCATTACGTTGTGGTGTTCCAGGTGGCGTGAGTTCTGAAACTATTCCACATTGTTTTAAATGAAGGCCAAACTCGTAACTCAAATATTCGCCTCCGCGATCGGATCATAGAAACTTTATTTTCTTGTTACGATGATTCTCCACTTCACTTTGAAATTCTTTGAACTTTTCAAATGTTTCAGACTTGTGTTTCATTAAGTATCTGCTCAAATCATCTATGAAGGTCAGAAAATAACGATACCCGCCGCGTGCCTCAATACTCATCGGACCGTATACATCGGTATGTATTATTTCCAATAAGTCATTAGCTCGCTCCATTGTTCCAGAGAACAGAGTTTTAGTCATCTTGCCCATGAGGCATGGTTCGCAAGTATCAAATGATTCATAATCAAGTGATTCCAAAAGCCCATCTGCATGGAGTTTCTTCATGCGCTTTACACCAATATGACCTAAACGGCAGTGCTACAAATATGTTGCACTATCATTATCAACTTTGCATCTTTTGGTATCAATATTATGAATATGTGTATCACTACGATCGAGATTCAATAAACCATTCACCTTGGGTGTAAGACCACAGAAGGTTTTATTCATGTAAACAGAACAACAATTATTCTCTGACTTAAATGAATAACCGTGTTGCAATAAACATGATCTAATCATATTCATGCTCAACGCAAACACCAAATAACATTTATTTTAGGTTTAACACTAATCCCGAAGGTAGAGGGAGTGTGCGATGGTGATTGTATCAACCTTGGAATCACTTCCAACACACATCATCACTTTGCTCTTTACTAGTCTTTGTTCATTCTGCAACTTCTGTTTCGAGTTACTAATCTCAGCAACTGAACCAGTATCAAATACCCAGGGGTTGATATGACCACTAGTAAATTACACATCAAAAACATGTATATCATATATACCTTTGTTCACTTTGCCATCCTTCTTATTCGCCAAGTATTTGGGGCAGTTCCGCTTCCAGTGACCATTTCCTTTGCAGTAGAAGCACTCAGTTTCAGGCTTGGGTCTAGCTTTGGGCTTCTTCACGGGAGTGGCAACTTGCTTGCCATTCTTCTTGAAGTTCCCTTTCTTTCCCTTGCCCTTTTATTGAAACTAGTGGTCTTGTTAACCATCAACACTTGATGCTATTTCTTGATTTTGACCTTCGCCGATTTCAGCATCGCGAAGAGCTTGGGAATTGTTTTCGTCATCCCTTGCATATTATAGTTCATCACGAAGTTCTAGTAGCTTGGTGATGGTGACTAGAGAACTCTGTCAATCATTATCTTATCTGGAAGATTAACTCCCACTTGATTCAAGCGATTGTAGTACCCAGACATTCTGAGTACATGCTCACTGGCTGAGCTATTCTCTTCCATCTTGTAGGCAAAGTACTTGTCAGAGGTCTCATACCTCTCGACACGGGCATGAGTCTGAAATACCAATTTCATCTCTTTGGAACATCTCATATGCTCTGTGGCGTTCAAAACATTTTTGAAATCCCGGTTCTAAGCCGTAAGACATGGCGCACTAAACTATCAAGTAGTCATCATATCGAGCTTGCCAAAACGTTCATAACGTCTGCATCTGCTCCTGCAATAGGTCTGTCACCTAGCGGTGCATTAAGGACATAATACTTCTGTGCAACAATGAGGATAATCCTCAGATCACGGACCCAGTCCGCATCATTGCTTGTCGGCGTACGACACCTATGGGATCCGAGGGGCCCCTTTACGGTTCGGCAGGGAGAGAGGTATGCACAAAGAGTAGAACCGATGATCAACGCGAGGGGATTTTTACCCAGGTTCGGGCCGCTGATCAGCGTAAAACCCTACTCCTGCTTTAGTTTATTATCAGTGATTCGTCCCAGTTCTTGGAGTGCTTGCGATGAACAATACGTTCAAGCAGCAGCTATGCATGCAGAATGGGCCGAGAGTGTTCCCCCCTGTAACAGTTGCCTTGGGCCTCCTTTTATATGATCAAAAGGGTCACCACAGTGGCGAACTGTTCATATGTGAGGTGTAAAGTAGCTACATGGTTATCATACCTAACCACTGACGGTTTTGGACAAATGCATTTAATGCACCGTGAGGTGTCCGTTTAGGTGTCCTTACTTTCTTGGGGATGGAAAAAGGGGCCGTCCCATCAGCACCGCTTAAGCTCACCTCCACTGGTGCCTTGCCACGCATCCAGAGGTGGGACCGGAATGCCAGACCGGTCGCCACGCTGGAGCAGTGGCACAGTGGCGGAACCTTGCCGGGTGCGAATCTTGCCGGGCTTGGCGGGCTACCCCGGCATGATCTTACCGGGAGCCAAGCCCCTGGTCTCCAGTTCTCCTTATCTTCGGATCCTTGGCATGGATGTCTCTTGATAACCTTGGATTGATCTTCAGCTGTTCCCCCGATAAGCCTTGCCGCAGGTATGGCTACAACTGCCCGTGCACAAGTATGGGGTACTAAAGGCCCGATATTTAGTACACCGACAGGAGCCCCCGGGCCTAGGCCACACACGGGTGTGAGGCGTTGTTGGGCTAGGCCCAAACAGTGCACGGGCACGCGTGGCAGGGGTTAACTGCTTGTAATCATTCTGTTTACTGCGCCTCCCACTACGCGCGTTGAATGCGCGACGTGGGAAGCGTGCGCTGAACGGCCACGGCCGTAGCGCGCTCGTATAGGCGTATTCACATTGGGCAGTAAAAGAGGCAGCCTCGCTCCTTCCCCATAAAAAGAAATCCGCAAAGGCGCTGCTCATTTACCCCTTCTTCTTTCCAATCTGGAATCCACCATTAACTTCTCTCTCCCGAGCCCAGAGCAGAACTTCACCACATCCGCTCACCGCCTCCGCACCCGCTCCATCCTCGGCTTTCGCCTTCGCAACCATCATGCCGCCCAAGGCTAGCAAGAGCAAGGGCAAGGAGACGAAAGCCGATGTCCCGGAGAGCGAGCTGGTGAAGATGCGGAAGAAGTACGTCGTCTTCGCTCCGACGCTCGATGCGGAAGCTTTGAAGAACCGGTACCAGTGCATGTGGGCGAGGGAGACGAAGGCTCACCCCGCGACTCGCGTGGCCCCAGGTTCTTCTTCCAAAGGCGGACCTGACAGATATCCCTTCTTCGCTGCTTATTTTTACTGCGGGCTCTGTCCTCCATTCTCTGATTTCTTCAATGACAACATGTACACGTACGGCTTCCATCTCTTGGATTTCACGCCGAATGCCATAACATGCATGTCTATCTTCGCTCATCTTTGCGAAAACTTTGCCGGGGTAGTTCCCAACACCGCCCTTTTCCGCCATTACTTCATTCCCCGTGTCCAAAAAGGGGAAGCCCTTGCCGGTTCTATCGCCTGGATCCCAAGGGCATGGAACAAGGAGATATATCCAAACAGGGTTTACCGCGAGAAGTGGGAAGAATGGCGGTCCGAGTGGTGCTGGATCAAGGAAGCAGATCCCCATCCATTCTGTTCACCCCGATGGCAGAAGGCGGTCCATGGCGAGGACTAGAGCGATCTTGATGCTCAAGATGACAGACTAACAATCGCCACCACCAGGATCCTCCATTTGAAAGCCACCGGGCTCACAATAGAGATGATTGGCTCTGACTTCCTTCGCCGCCGCATCGCCCCTCTGTAGAATAAGGGGAGACCAGCTTGGGAGTTCCGAAACACGACAGATATCATGAGGCTGCGCCCCGGACTGAACAACCACCTGACAATTATGCAGCTTGGCGCTCTCCGCCACAGGCTATTTCAGCGCGAAGACAAGCATAAATTGCCGGCAAGAATTATTCCTTTGTGCAACAACTCCGCCCTGGGGTCAATCATCGCCGCAATGCCAATGTTCAACGCCCATGGCCTTGACACGACCTGGGTCGAGCCATCTGCGGAGGAGGCACAAAAGTTCTTCGACAACTTGTCGGAAAGGGCCGTCCGGGAAGAGACAAACCTCATCCGCGCCACCACTGATGAAGCAGTGGCGTATATTGCCACTAGAGTGGAAGAGGCGAATCTTGCCACTGAGGCCGGCAATGTCGGCTTCACAGAATGGGAAACCAGCGACGCAGAAGTCATACTGGAGGAGAAACCTACCGGGGAGCAGAGCGACGTAGCCGTTGAGAGCTCATCAGGCGAGGACGCAGCCGAAGAGTAGCCGTAGGAGGAGCCCTCAGCTCCAAAGAAGGCAAAACGTGTCCTTTGGAAAGCCGCCTCTGGCGTCCCAGCAAGCCAAACTTCTTCGAGCAGCGAAGCTCCCGGCAAGAAGGAGGCCGGCAAGGCTGCACCGCGGCAAGGAGTTCGACAGCAACCCGTGCGGCGCACGAGACACACACCTGCGGCAACCACTGGGGCGGTAGGGGCGTCTCACACAGCAGCACCGGAGGCTGAGGCGGTAGAGCCACACCAACTCCCTGCACCTGCCGCAGCCAAGCGACCTAGGACCCCTCCTCCGCCTCCCCATATGGACACCGCAATGGAGGTCGACTTCGACATCTCCGGCTTCAGCCCGGAACGAGAAGAGGAAGAGTAAGTATCCTGTCACAGTCTTTATCTCCCAAAGTCTGAAATTCATTGATCTCATTGCCTTGCTTTGTCTTGCCTCTGCAGCGAGGCAGAAACCTTGGCGGAAAGGATGGCGAAGAGGGCGAAGACCTCCACGGGCGACGAGCCCCCGACAAGCTCTACAAGCGTGCCAGAAACTATCACCATCAGCCCAGAGCTTAGCCCTCGACGCAGCCCCCAGCGCAACCCCCAGCGTGAGTCCACTACTCGTTTTCCGCTGGCGGGTGCTGAGGTTTCTACCTTTGCCACTTACGTCTTTGGGCTTGCAGGAGAAGAACGGCAACAAGGAGAGTCGTTGGAGGACGCCCCCGTCGTGCCGCCTTCATCAACCAACCACGCCGCCCGCAAGTGCATCTCCGGCAAGAGCTCCTACCGACGAGCTTATCTTGGAAGAGGAGGAGCCGGCAAACATGGGCACCGGCAACCTTTCCCCGGCAACCAATGTTGTCGGGAGGGGTGAAGCTACCCCTCATCAGCTCGATGCACGTGACTGCTTGCTTCAGAGCACTTGTGATTCTTTCCTTTATCTTTCTGAACTTTGATCTTGATTTGATTTTGTTCCCCTCCTTCGTCCTTCAGAATTCCCTGTGATGGAACATATGGACATCGACGTGGTCATCGAGGAGACCGCCAAAGATGCTGCCGCCGAAGCTGACAAGATCACCGCTAGCGAGGCCACCAAAGACGCCACCGTCGAGGTCAGCGAGGCTGCTACCGAGGAGGCCGCCAAGAAACTTGCCAAGAGGGCCGGCGAGGAGACTGATGACCGTACTGACGGCATTCCTGCCGCAGGAGTGCCAGGCACTACACCGGCCACAGAGCCCCCAGCCATCGGTGAGACAATTGCCGAAGATCAACCATCGACATCTGAGGCTCCCTCATCGAGCAAATATCTCAAGGTTGGCGACAACCTGTTAGTCAACTTACCGGGGACGGCAAGCATTGGAGCGCCGACCGAAGGGGAAACTTTTGATGAAGAAGTCATCACCGCTGCCGGGCTCAAGATAGTCGATGAACCAAGCGCCAGCAGCGGCAAATCTGAAGAAGATCGGCTCCTCCAGGCCATGGGCGATAATTTCCGCAAGCTCCAAGCGCTCCACCGTGCTCGAAAAGAGAAGGTAGATGCTAGAGCTGCAGTTGTCGAAGCAGCCGAGGTGGATTTCTAGAAGCGCGTTGAGCAAATGCAGATTTGGTACGCCGAGGCCTTTCAGGAGTTGACTGCCGGCCGGGAACAAGTGAGCCAAAGCTGGATGGAGCTCCACCTGAGGCAATCTGATATGGAGAGGGCGCAAGAGGAAGCTGCGCAAAAGGTTACCGCTGAAGAAGCTCTCTTGACGCAGCGCCGCATTGGGCTTGACGCTCACGAAGAAGATCTTGCCGCGCGCGAGCAGGCACTTGCCGCCAAACTCCGCGGCAAGGACGAAGAGATTGAAAAACTTGTCGCGCAGCGGACCCAGGAGCTGGAGCAGAAGCACAAAGAGGCGCTCGAAGCTGCAACTGTAGATTACGCCAGCAAGCTCAAGGAAGCCATTGATGCCGCCGAGGCTGCAGAGGCCGCCAAGAATGAGCTGAGCAACAAAGTGAAGAAGCTGGAGGCGGATCTTGAGGAACACAGCAAGAAGCTCTCGACGCTCAAAGGTGACAGGGAGAAAACTCTCCACAGCCTAGTGGAGATGCAAGTTGCCATATCCGACAAGACCAAGCAGCTCTCTTCAGCTAATGATGCCATTGCCGATCTGAGGCTGAAGCTGACCACGCTGGAAAAGTCTCTTAAGGACGGCAGGGCCCGCGAGAAGGCCCTGAGCAAAGATCTCCAGGAAGAGAGGAACTTGCTCAAGAGCGCTGCCGCCGCCCAAGTTGACTATGAGAAAGGCGTGCAAATCTGGACTGATCGCCTTGTTGACACCGCGGAGAAGCTCACAGCACAACTGTCAACCATGGGCCGGGAGGGCCTGCAAAACTTCAGGTATTCCTCTAAAGAAAGGATATCCCCGAGCGCCAGGCTGACCATGTTCTTCGAAAGCATCATTGATGCTCCGAAGCTCCTCTAGTCTAACCGAGCGACCCAACTAGCCAACGAATCCCGCAAGCTTTGGCAGGCCGTCCTCCACAAGGTGCTCATTAAGGTGGTGCAGAAGAACCCTGGCATCGACCTCACCAACGTGCTTGACCACTTGCCGAAGGATGCAGATCTCCAGGCACTTGAGAAGCTTGTCGCGCCCATCCTCGTGAAGGTACACTCAATCAAGAGGGTTGAAGGCCAGCGCAGGGACTAGTCATCTCACTCTTCCTTGCCGCCATTCCATGCCAAAGACAATTTAGTCTTAAGTTAGAACTGCGGCAATTATCGATGTAATATAACTTGCTATGACTGAGTATATGCATGCTATTTCCCTTGTTCGATTTCTTTCCGTATGATTACGCCCTACGCTTGCTGGAAACTTGCCGGTGCGCAACCTGCCGCGAGCGCTGGGTGCGGGACTTCAGCAGCCTGCTGGAGGTGCAGCAACCGGCAAGACACCTTGGCATTCTTGGCGCAGCCACTTAGACTGTTGAGCGGACTCGAAACAAAATAAGGGCGCAACCAATTCCGACAAGGGTTCCTTCGCGTACAGGTTTTCCATACAAGGGCCGAAATCGTCCAAAGAAAATAGCCTGATAGTAAAAATTGAAAAACTTGCTCAAAGTTTCGCAACTTAGCTTTCTGTCGCTGTGCTCCTTCCGGCAAGACACCAATTCTGAACATCGCCCATTGGTATCCATACCTTCCTTCCTCCCCCCCCCCGGCAAACTTGCACGCGAGGGAACCTTCTATCTTTTGAGAAAAAGAAAGAAGAGAAAATAAAGATATGGAATCCTTGGCGGTTCGTTAGTCTTACCGGGAGCAAGTGTCATACAATATCTCAGACAAGCATGCATATATATAAACATGGAAATCAACAAGAAATGTACAACACTTAAGCTTATTCAACTGCGCACAGGTTCTGCGCCTGGCTTTGTACAAAGGATTATATGCCTTGCCGGCAAGACTTGTACAAAAGGAGGTTGCCGGGGGCCCCCGGCAATTGCGCCTTATGGGTAAAACTTGCGAAGATGTTCGACATTCCAGGAGTTGCTCACTGGAACGCCATCCTCGGTCTCCAGGCGGACAGCGCCGGGCCTGGTGACTCGTACTACCCGATAAGGGCCTTCCCACTTTGGCGTCAACTTGTTTGAATTCTTGGCGGACTGAATCCGCCGAAGAACAAGGTCGCCTTCCTTAAGGCTTCGGGCATGAACTTTGCGGCTATGGTAGCGGCGCAAAGCTTGCTAGTAGCGTGCAGCTCGCACAGCAGCCTGAAGACGATCCTCCTCAAGGAGCACAGTGTCATCTTGTCGCAGTTGCTCTTGCTCAAGCTCATCATAAGCGAGCACTCGAGGTGACCCGTATATGAGTTCCGTGGGGAGAACTGCTTCCGCTCCGTAAACCAGAGCGAAGGGTGTCTGGCCAGTGGCTCAATTTGGTGTCGTTCTGATTGACCAAAGAACCACCGGCAACTCATCAATCCAGCGCCTTCCGCACTTCTTCAGCCTGTCAAAAGTCCTGGTCCTGAGACCGCGCAGCACTTCAGCATTAGCCCTCTCCGCTTGGCCATTGCTTCTCGGGTGAGCAACAGAGGCAAAACAAACTTTGCCGCCAAGGTCTTGGACGTATTGCATGAAGGTGCGACTTGTGAACTGTGTGCCGTTGTCGGTGATGGTCCCGTTAGGTACACCAAAACGGCAAACTATTCCTTTAAAGAACTTGACGGCTGATTGTGCTGGCACCTTCCTTACCGCTTCCACCTCCGGCCACTTTGTGAACTTGTCGATTGCAACGTACAAGTACTCAAAGCCCCCGGTAGCACGGGGAAAAGGGCCCAGTATGTCGAGCCCCCAGACCAAAAATGGCCAGGAGAGAGGGATTGTTTGAAGAGCTTGAGCTGGCTGATGCGATTTCTTTGAATGAAACTGGCACGCTTCACACTTGGTTACTAGTGCAGCTGCATCCTGGAGAGCAGTGGGCCAAAAGAAACCTTGTCGGAATGCCTTTCCGACAAGTGCTCTTGACCCTATGTGGGAGCCACATATGCCTCCATGTATCTCTACCAACAGCTCCAGTCCATCCTCCCGAGGAATACACTTCAATTTCACACCGTTTAGTCTCTTCCTGTACAGAACGCCATCGACGAACTAGTACATGCTAGACTGACGGGCTACTTTTTCCGCTTCTTCCTGCTCCTCAGGGAGTTCTCCTGTCTGAAGAAAATGGACAATGGGTTGTGCCCAAGCTGGAGCCTGGGGCTCGACAACTAGGACTGAAGGCATCTCTTCTGCCGGGGGAACGTTTGTCTCGACGGCAAGGGCCTGAGCCCCTGCTGGAGCCTGTTGTTCTCCGGCAGGCTTGCCGCTGATCCCGGCGACTTCTTTGTCGGCGGCTCCCGGGAGCTCTGCCGGAAAGTACTGACCAGAATTCAACTTCCTTCTCTTTTCTTGCCTCATTGATGGCGCTACAGATGGATGAGTTAAATGGAGCACAAAAGTTCCTGGTTCCACAGGTAACTTGAGGGCAGCGCGCTTTGACAGGTCATCAGCAATACTATTTTCGGCACGAGGAATGTGCTTTGTATGCAGACCGTCAAAGCGCTCTTCCATTTTTCTCGCCTCATCCACATAGGCCTGCATCAACGGACTCTGATAATCTTTGTTGACTTGCCTGACAACAAGCTGCGAATCGCCTCTGATGAGGAGTTTCTTGATACCAAGGTCCGCCGCGATCCTGAGACTGGCAAGCAGGCCTTCGTACTCCGCAGTGTTGTTTGTCGAGCTCTCCCGGGGAAAATGCATCTGGATTACATACTTGAGGTGCTCTCTGATGGGTGCGACAAGCAGCATGCCAGCACCGGCGCCTTCCAGCATGAAAGCGCCGTCAAAGTACATAACCCATTCTTGATCTGTTTCCCCGCTGGGAAGAGTCGTTTCTTGAATCTCTTCGTCTGGCGTTGGGGTCCATTCCGCAATGAACTCCGCCAAGGCTCTGCTCTGAATTGCTGAAGTACTTTCAAACTTGAGACCAAAGCTTGACAACTCCAACGCCCACTCCACAATCCTACCAGTTGCCTCTGGATTTCGCCAAATCCGCTGCAACGGGAAGCGAGTGACGACGGTAATCTCATGCGCTTGGAAATAATGGTGCAGCTTCCTTGAGGCCATGACAAGGCCGAAGAGCAATTTCTGCACACCAGAGTATCTTGACCTAGCCCCCTGCAAAAGGGAACTGACAAAATAAACTGGACGTTGCACCATCTTCCTCTTTTGCACTGATTCCAATGACTGCACAGATCCTGTCTTGTCGGCACCAGACCTTGCCGGGGAAGATCCCGGCGCGTCACTTGACGGTCCTGCCGCTGCCGTTGCCCCCTCGTCAACTTCTCTCTGTGCCACTAACGCAGCACTAACCACTTGATTTGTTGCCGCTAGATACAACAGCAACGGCTCTTGTGGTTTAGGTGCGACTAGCGTCGGCGGAGAGGAGAGGTACCTCTTCAAATCTTGCAGCGCTGCCTCCGCTTCCGGAGTCCATCTCATTGGACCTGCCTTCTTCAAAATTTTGAAAAAGGGCAGGGCGCGCTCAGCAGATTTGGAGATAAACCTGCTTAAGGTAGCAACCCAGCCGGCAAGACGGCGTACATCCTTGACGCGTCTTGGCGCTTCAATCTGCTCGATAGCTTTGATCTTGTCGGGGTTCGCTTCGATCCCTCACTGAGATACAAAGAACCCGAGAAGCTTGCCGGAAGGGACGCCAAACACACACATCTCAGGATTGAGCTTTAAATTGATCTTGCGCAGATTTGTAAATGTTTCTTCTAGATCTTGTATGAGCGTCGCTTTATCCTTGGTTTTGACCACTATGTCATCCATGTATGCTTCCATATTTCTATGTAGCTGAGGCTCAAAACCAATTTGGACCGCTCTCGCAAATGTAGAACCAGCACTTTTCAACCCGAAAGGCATTCGTATAAAACAATACGTACCACATGGGGTGATAAATACGGTCTTTTCTTCATCTTCTTTTGCCATGAAGATCTGATGATACCCCGAGTAGGCATCAAGGAACGACAGTAGGTCACAACCAGCAGTGGAATACACAATCTGGTCGATGCGCGGCAAGGGGAAAGGATCTTTTGGATAGGCTTTATTGATGTCTGTATAATCAATACACAGCCTCCATTTTCCATTCGCCTTGCGCACTACAACCGGATTGGCCAACCACGTTGGGTGAAGAACTCCTCTGACCAAACCTGCCGCTTGTAACTTCCTGATTTCTTCGGCAATAAATTCTTGCTGCTCCAAGGCTTGCTTCCTCACCTTCTGCTTGACGGGCCGTGCGTGAGGACAAACAGCAAGGTGGTGCTCAATTACTTTCCTGGGAACACCGGGGATATCAGATGGTTGCCATGCAAACACATCGATATTTGCCCGCAGGAAAGCAACGAGCTCGCTTTCCTATTTATCATCTAGGGTGGAACTTATGGTGAAAGTTCCTCCCGTTCTATCCTCCTTGACGGGCACCTTCTTGGTCTCTAGTGGAGCAACCTTGGACTTCTTGTTCTTGCCGGTGGAACTCTCTGGTGCATCCTCAACGGGAGCGCAGCACTCCGAAGAGGTGCGCTTGCCGGAGTTTGCACCAGAGATCTTGCCGGTCTTCTTCTCCTTCCCTTCGGGAGTTCCAACGGCAGGAGCAGATGCCTTGACGGCAGGTGCTGCGGCTGCCTCCCGGTAGAGTTGGTCGGTGCAGATTAGTGCATCCTTCTTGTCAGAGTGAACAGTGATGACACCAATCGGTCCGGGCATCTTCAACACATTATACGCATAGTGTGATGCCGCCATGAACTTGGCCAGCGCTGGGCGGCCAAGGATCCCATTGTATGACATGGGGATCTTGGCGACATCGAACACTACCTTCTCTGTCCTGTAATTGAGCTCGCTACCAAATGTTACCGGTAGCGTAACCTTGCCTTTTGGCTGGGTCCTTCCTGGATTGATCCCTTGGAACATGCCCGTTTCCTCGAGATCTTCATCAGGAATTTGCAGCTTCTTGATCACGTCTGACGAGATTAAGTTCAGCCCGGCCCCACCGTCAACCAGCATTTTTGTCACCTTGAGGTTGCGGATTGTTGGTGAGACAAACAAGGGCAAGCACCCGACCGCAGTTGTGCGATCAGGGTGATCCTCGGCATAAAAAATGATAGGCGTGTGGGACCATTTTAAAGGTTTCCGCGCATCAAACGACGGCTCCGTTGCATTAACCTCACGCACCCACTGTTTAAGTCAGTGGTGAGAAGAATGCAACGAGGCACCCCCGTCAATACACATGGCCTCTGTGGCTTTCTGAAACTCGTGCTCGCTGGATTCGTCGTCTTCCTCATCATCATCGCCTCCCTCGTCCTTGTCACGGCCTCGGGCGGGCCTCTCTTTCTGTTGCTTAGCCTTGCCGCGGCGACCTCCTCGACCACCACGCTTCTTGCCGGATCCCTCAGCACCGTCCTGGGCCTTCTCCTTGTCTCGTCTTTCGTATTCAGCTCTCTGCTTCTCGACAAGTTGCTCAACTTGCCGGCAGTTTTGGAGATCGTGGCCCTTGGTGCGATGGATCTTGCAATACTGTTTGCCGGAGCCTTCCGGCTTGTCGGCAGCCGCCAAGGCCTGACAGGAAGCACACCCGGCAACTTCCTTGCCGGGATCGTCAACCTTGGCCTTCTTGGTGGTGCCGGGGTTGCCGGATTCCTCGACAGCAAGCACGGCCTTGCCTTTGCGCTTCTTGTTCCGCCGCCGGCCTTTCTTCGACGAGGTTGCAACATCTTCATCTTCAGACTCGCCCCCTGCGCCGACACCCTCGCCGGGGAGTTTTCTCCCTTCTTCAGCTCGAGCACACCTGTCGGCCAAAGCGTAAAGCTCGGCAATACTCCTGACTTTGTTCATCGCCAGCTCTTCACGCATCTTGCGGTTACGCACGTTCTGATGAAACGTGCTAACAACAGCGGCAGGATGAACGTCTGGAATATTGTACTGTACTCGGCTAAACCTCTGGATAAACTTACGCAGGGGCTCGCCCTCCTTTTGAGGGAGGAGATGCAAATCACTTTCTTGGCCAGGAGCTTGGTGGCCTCCAACAAAGGCGCCAACAAACTGATGGCACAGATCTGACCAAGAAGAAATGGAATTCTCCGGCAAATGCATCAACCACGACCTGACGTTCGGTTTGAGCACCAACGGGAAGTAGTTGGCAAGTATCTTGTCATCTCGGCCCCCGGCAGCCTGCACTGCAATGGTGTAGATGCTCAGGAACTCCGAGGGGTGAGTCTTGCCGTCATATTTCTCCGGGACCTCTGGTTTGAATGTTCGGGAGTTGGGCCACTGGACTCGCCGCAGCTCACGGGTAAACGCTGGACAACCTACCTCATAGGGCAAGTCGCCTGCGTCCCCTGGCGCAGGCTCATCAACAGTAGGCCTTGCACGTTTATCGGACTGATAACGTGCCTCCCATCGCAGCTCGATGGTAGTTCGAGCATCCTCTTTCTTCGTTCCTAGAGAACTTGATGTTGATCGCGGTGCATCCGCGGATCGGACGACGCCGTGGAATCGTCATCATGGCCGTCGGTCCGCCGAGTTGACGACCGCCGCTACTGTCGTGGAGGGGAGTGCACCGTAGTCGCACCGCCTCCAGTCTTCTCACCGTCGGCTCGCGCCGGATTGATAGACCACTGTCGCGAGGGCCCCGCCTGCTGCGGTTGATCTTTGTTGATGAAGCCGATAAGGCTCTGGATAGTAGATCGCCACTCCTCCATCTTCTCCGGAGCAGGAGGAAAATCGAGGAGCAGCTGCGCACGCGCCAAAGCTTCTGCTGACGTAGGCGGCGGCGACAGGTGCGAGGTACGTGAGGTGCTCTGACTCCTAACGGTGTTAGAAGGAGCATCGTCACGACCACGCGACCGTGCGCCTCTTCCACCAGCAGTTTGGCGTGCATGCTGGGCCTGCGCACCTTGGGATCTGTGCGCAGAAGTATTTCCATGGGGACGTTCAGAACCACCAGCGCCACGGCGCTGCTCGTCGCGTGCGACCTGGGAAGGCCGCGACGCTTGCGCCGGCACGGGAGCCCTAGAAGGCATCCTCCGATCTCCGGAGTTCGCTGCACCGCCCGTAGGCAGCACGGTTCCATCTCTAGATCTAGCGACGTGCGGGTTGCCGTCGCCACTGCGAACGACGCCGCTCGCCTGGCTCGGATCACCAGAATGCCGTGGAGGCTCTAAACCTCCACCTCCTGCATCCACGCCGTCCCCCGTCCGAGTAGGCACAGGTAAGACGAATGTAGACGGAACAACCGCTGCCGCACCCTTCTTCTTGGGCGGCATGGTGACAAAAACGATGAAGAAACTGACGCGCTGATCATCAGATCAGGTTCGCGCAACCTCGATCCTCCTACCTGGCGCGCCAAAGATGTCAGCGTACGACACCTATGGGATCCGAGGGACCCCTTTACGGTTCGGCAGGGAGAGAGGTATGCACAAAGAGCAGAACCGATGATCAACATGAGGGGATTTTTACCTAGGTTCGGGCCGCTAATCAGCGTAAAACCCTACTCCTGCTTTAGTTTATTATCAGTGATTCATCCCAGTTCTTGGAGCGCTTGCGATGAACAGTACGTTCAAGCAGCAACTAAGCATGCAGAATGGGCCGAGAGTGTTCCCCCCTGTAACAATTGCCTTGGGCCTCCTTTTATATGATCAAAGGGGTCACCACAGTGGCGAACTGTTCATATGCGAGGTGTAAAGTAGCTACATGGTTATCATACCTAACCACTGACGGTTTTGGACAAATGCATTTAATGCATCGTGAGGTGTCCGTTTAGGTGTCCTTACTTTCTTGGGGATGGAAAAAGGGGCTGTCCCATCAGCACCGCTTAAGCTTGCCTCCACTGGTGCCTTGCCACGCATCCAGAGGTGGGACCAGAATGCCAGACCGGTCGCCATGCTGGAGCGGTGGCACAGTGGCGGAACCTTGCCGGGTGCGAATCTTGCCGGGCTTGGCGGGCTACCCTGGCAGGATCTTGCCGGGAGCCAAGCCCCTGGTCTCCAGTTCTCCTTATCTTTGGATCCTTGGCGTGGATGTCTCTTGATAACCTTGGATTGATCTTCAGCTGTTCCCCCGACAAGCCTTACCGCAGGTATGGCTACAACTGCCCGTGCACAAGTATGGGGTACTAAAGGCCCGATATAGCACACCGACATTGCTACTATCATCTTTCAACTTAGTTTTCTATAGGAACATATCAAAAATAAAACAGGGGAGCTATACGCGAGCTATTGATCTACAACATAGATATGCAAATACTATCAGGACTAAGTTCATGATAAATTAAGTTCAATTAATCAAATTACTTAAGAACTCCCACTTAGATAGACATCCCTCAAGTCATCTAAATGATACGTGATCCAAATCAACTAAACCATGTCCGATCATCACGTGAGATGGAGTAGTCATCAATGGTGAACATCTCTATGTTGATCATATCTACTATATGATTCATGTTCGACCTTTCGGTCTCCAGTGTTCCGAGGCCATGTCTGTACATGCTAGGCTCGTCAAGTTTAACCTGAGTATTCTGCATGTGCAAAACTATCTTGCACCCGTTGTATGTGAACGTAGAGCCTATCACACCCGATCATCACGTGGTGTCTCAGCACGACGAACTGTCGCAATGGTGCATACTCGGGGAGAACACTTATACCTTGAAATTTTAGTAAGGGATCATCTTATAATGCTACCGCCGTACTAAGCAAAATAAGATGCACAAAAGATAAACATCACATGCAATCAAAATATGTGACATGATATGGCCATCATCATCTTGTGCCTTTGATCTCCATCTCCAAAGCACCGTCATGATCTCCATCGTCACCGGCTTGACACCTTGATCTCCATCGTAGCGTCGTGGTTGTCTCGCCAACTATTGCTTCTACAACTATCGCTAACGCATAGTGATAAAGTAAAGCAATTACATGGCGTTTGCATTTCATACAATAAAGCGACAACCATAAGGCTCCTGCCAGTTGCCGATAACTTTTACAAAACATGATCATCTCATACAACAACGTATATCACATCATGTCTTGACCATGTCACATCACAACATGCCCTAAGTTAGACGTCCTCTACTTTGTTGTTGCAAGTTTTACGTGGCTGCTACGGGCAACCATTCTTACCTACGCATCAAAACCACAATGGTGTTTCGTCAAGTTTGCTGTTTTAACCTTCAACAAGGACCGGCCATAGTCAAATTTGATTCAACTAAAGTTGGAGAAACAGACACCCGCCAGCCACCTTTATGCAAAACTAGTTGCATGTCTGTCGGTGGAACCGGTCTCATGAACGTGGTCATGTAAGGTTGGTCCGGGCCACTTCATCCAACAATACCGCCGAATCAAAATAAGACGTTGGTGGTAAGCAGTATGACTATCACCGCCCACAACTCTTTGTGTTCTACTCGTGCATATCATCTACGCATAGGCCTGGCTCGGATGCCACTGTTGGGAAACGTAGCATGCAATTTCAAAATTTTCCTACACTCACGTAAGATCTATCTAGGAGATGCATAGCAACTAGAGGGGGAGAGTGTGTCCACGTACCCTCGTAGACCGAAAGCGGAAGCGTTTGACAACGCGGTTGATGTAGTCGAACTTCTTCTCGTTCCGACCGATCAAGCACCGAACGTACGGCACCTCCGATTTCTGCACATGTTCAGCTCGATGACGTCCCTCAAACTCTTGATCCAGCAAAGTGTCGAGGGAGAGTTCTGTCAGCACGACGGCGTGGTGACGGTGATGGTGAAGTGATTCGCGCAGGGCTTCGCCTAAGCACTACGTGAATATGACCGGAGGCGTAAACTGTGGAGGGGGGCGCCGCACACGGCTAACAATTGTTGGTGTGTCTTCTAGGCGTCTCCCCCCTTCATATATATAGGTGGGAGGGAGAGGGAGCAGCCAAGGGGGCGCCCAAGTAGTGGGAATCCTACTTGGGCCCCTAGTCCAATTCACCCCCCCCCCCTTCCATAAGTGTCGGAGGGGGAAGGAAAGAGAGGGGGGGGAGAAGGAAAGGGGGAGGCCGAATCCTCCCCTTTCCTTCTCCCTTCCCCTCCTTCCTTCTCCTCCTATTTCAGCCTATATGGGGGCGCACCAGCCCACCAGGGGCTGGTCTGTCCCTCTCTTGGCCCATAAGGCCCATATCTTTGCCGGGGGTGCCCGGAACCCCTTTCCGGTGACCCGATATGTACCCGGTACCCCCGGAACACTTCTGGTGTCCGAATACTATCGTCCTATATATGAATCTTTACCTCTCGACAATTTCGAGACTCCTCGTCATGTCTGTGATCTCATCCGGGACTCCGAACAACATTCGGTCACCAATCACATAACTCATATAATACAAAATCGTCATCGAACGTTAAGCGTGCGGACCCTACGGGTTCGAGAACTATGTAGACATGACCGAGACACCTCCACGGTCAATAACCAACAGTGGAACCTGGATGCTCATATTAGTTCCCACATATTCTACAAAGATCTTTATCGGTCGTACCGTAATGACAACATACGTTATACCCTTTGTCATCAGTATGTTACTTGCCCGAGATTCGATCGTCGGTATCTTCATACCTAGTTCAATCTCGTTACCGACAAGTCTCTTTACTTGTTTCGTAATGCATCATCCCGCAACTAACTCATTAGTTACATTGCTTGCAAGGCTTCTTATGATGTGCATTACCGAGAGGGCCCAGAGATACCTCTCTGATACTCGGAGTGACAAATCCTAATCTCGATCTATGCCAACCCAACAAACACCTTCGGAGATACCTGTAGAGCATCTTTATGATCACCCAGTTACATTGGACATTTGATAGCACACAAGGTATTCCTCCGGTATCCGGTAGTTGCATAATCTCATAGTCAAAGGAATATGTATATGTCATGAAGAAAGCAGTAGCAATAAAACTGAACGATCATTATGCTAAGCTAACGGATGGGTCTTGTCCATCACATCATTCTCCTAATGATGTGATCCCGTTCATCAAATGACAACACATGTCTATGGTTAGGAAATTAACCATCTTTGATTAACGAGCTAGTCTAGTAGAGGCTTACTAGGGACTCAGTGTTTTGTCTATGTATCCACACATGTATTAAGTTTTCGGTTAATACAATTCTAGCATGAATAATAAACATTTATCATGATATAAGGAAATATAAATAACAACTTTATTATTGCCTCTAGGGCATATTTCCTTCAGCCCCGTGGTCCTCCGCAGCTCATCCACCTCTCCACCTCCCTCCTAGAGCACCGGAGCTCCCCTGCCTCGCCTCTGTCCGCCGCGGCCATCACCGGCCACCGCTCTGTTCCGAGCAATCCGAGCCCCTCCTCCACCTCTGGACCTCACCACTAGAACACCCACACTCCGGTGACCCTCCCCACCCCGTCGTTTCCTTGCCGGAGCCACTTTGGCCGCCGCCCGCCCCTGCTCTCTATCGCCTGAAGCCGCCGTCGCTCCGCTCTTCCCCGGCGCCTGAACTTCCTCTAGACGAGCGCGCCGCCTTCCCCCGAGCCCGCTGGTGCCTCCCGCTCGGCCGGAGGTGGCCGGAGCCGGCCAGGCCCATCGCCGGCGTCGCTCCCCTACTCCCTCCTCTGTTTTTGTCGGGGGCAGGGCGAGGAAGACAACAACCAAAGCCAGGTAGGCCCCGCGTCGCCCCGACCCCACCTGTCAACGACCCAGGCCTAGTCAGCGTAAGTGAAGACGGTTTTCGGTCAAATACGTTTTCATTTGGAGAAAGCGTATTTTCTTTACACTTCGGCTCAAAATACGTTTTCTCTGTGCAGAAGACGTATTTTCCCAAACGCGCTTTCTATTTTATCAGTCAAGGGCATGTTTGTGAAGAATCTTTTACAGATTGGTCCCTGGACTTCAACCTTCCGTATCTTCGCGGCCGTAACTCCGAATCAGGTGATTCCAAAGCCCATGTCTTCATCTCATCGAGCCTGTTTTGTTGGTACCATTTTCACTATGTTGACACATACTAGAAATGACCATTTTGCCCTTGCCCTTATCTAGCCCCCTCCGAGAGAGAAGCTTTTCTGGCAAGTCTTTCCGCGGCTTCACCACACTTCCTCCCCGAGAACCCTTCAACCCTAGGCAAGCCATGACAGCCACTTGCATGATGGCCATGCAGTAGCCATGGTTTTCTACTTAAATATTTAATAAATGTTTGCTCATTTACTACTGTTATTCCTGTTTCGGTTATGCTTGTGGATCCATGCTCATCGCCATGATATGTTCTTATGCACCTTGTTAGTATGTACTACTTGCTAGTATTATTTTCATATGTCATGCTTGGTAGTAGTACATGTTTGTGATAGTAATGTTCTTCGCTGCCTTCGTATCATCTGTTATGAAAGTACCTGTGAGATACTTCATCATCACTATGCCATGTTCTTTTGCATCTAGCAGAAGAAATGATTTGTTGTTGATATTCATATGGCTATGCTTCACATCCATGTTCATGTTGTTATCATGTTCATATGCATCATGTTATTTTATTATGGCTCAGCTCATTACTCTTCAAGTTTAACCGGATATTAATTGAACTTGAACACCAGTTGGCTGAGTCATAGTGCCATCGAGTCGAGCTGACCAATGCAACCACACTTGCCTGTATGGGAAGGCCTTAATGCAGTCTATTGTCATGCCTCTCACTGGTGCCTTCAACTAGGGACGGTTATGTGTGTGCGCTACCCTGATAAGGTGGGCGGCCATAAGCCCTGTGTGCCCGTAGTTGTTAGGGCCCTTTGTCCCCGTTTGGGACCGTTTCTTTTTTGCCACGACAGTGGCCGTAGGATGTCACGAGGTGACATCGGGGCCACCCAGGACTGAGCCCAAGGGGAGTTGGTTAGAGTGTCTGGGAGAGTGTCATGCAGTAGATTAGTTTTGTCGGAACGCCGTTGGTCCACCCGAATGGGAGTACGAGGCCATGGGTTCTGTGGTGTGGGTACAGTGTACTAACCTCTGTAGAGTGTATAATCTATCGATAGCCGCGCCTGCGGATATGGGCCCAGTTCGCAGTAGGTCACACTATGGGTCAACAGTAATAATAATCTGATTAATAATAACAACTCTTGTTTGATGATGAAAGAAGTTGGTTGATCTTTATGTGATCGTGAGAGGATCACGATGGTATCATGGATACCGAGGTTGGTTGATATTGATGGTGTCATGTGATGATCCCGGTAAAGATCAAGCTCCTTGTGGTCATGAGGTCACTGTGGTATTATTAATACCAAGCTTGGTCGGTCCTGAGATGATCGTGTGATGCCCACGATGGTAAGTTAATTCATGTGGTGGTCACGAGGTAACCCCGAGCAGAGTAAGTGAAACATGATATTTTAAACATGCTGCATGCTAGTGCCATCATGTTCATATGTTCATGCCATGCTCATATTTTTCTAGTGGAAACATGATCTCCATTGCTTTAACCTGTAAATACCATGCTGTTGTTTGGTTTTGATTGCTTTGGTTGCTGTGAGCTTGCGAGTACATTCGAAGTACTCACCTGGTGTGTCATGCCAGTTTGCAGGTCATGCCGTGTTTGCTTGATTGCCGAGGATTCCAAGTTTGCGAGCTAGGGTACGCGTTCCAGCCAGAGTCCCTGCGAAGTGGAGTTCATCGCTGTCGTTGTTATTCCGCTGCTAGAAGTTCTTCTGCTGCTATGAGTTGTTCTGCTGCTAGCATAGAGCAACCTTGGTAGGCGTAGTGTCGCCATGCCAATGTAATCCGTTGTGATATCGGAACCATTGTATCCATATCATTTGTAATAAGAGCTGATTTGTTCTATGCCAAGCAGTGTCGTATTCCAGAAGACTTGATCTCTGGGCAAGAATACGGGGTGTTTCGGTCTCTTTGAGCCGGGGTGCCACAGGGCTTGGTATCAGAGCAGGTCTAGCTGTAGAATGTCCTAGTCTGTGTGAACATTAGAAAATGGTAGTATAGGGCCTAGTTGTTTATTGTCTTTGACTGTTGCATTTGTCTGCTGCATAGCATGCATGTAGTTTTATTTCATTATTCCTAACCGTTTATTCCGTGTGTATAGATGGCTGCTGTCTCCAGTGAGTTCGATGCCATTCCCAGTGAATCCAATGTTGTTCCTATTGCGTTCAGCGCTGCCCCTGCACCTCTCAGCTTTGCCTCCCTACTTTACGACATGTGGCGTAGTCTCTATCCCAACGGAGATCCACCAAATTATCAAGTCTTCCAGTTTCAAGTTGGCGGAAAAATCCTGGAGTATGTTGCTCATGTTCATCTGTCAGCCGCGATTCCTGTTGGAAGGCGCACCTACAGTTTTCATGGTGGTTATGGTGCCACTCCAGAACATGCAGTTCAGCTAGCCGCCATGGCAGGAGTCAGGGGTCTTCGTCATCAAGAGAGTATGATGCAAGAGAACCATGCTTATCAGTACTATCCTACCATCGTTAAGAATCCTAAGCAGACCAGGTTCCCCCTATCAGTCCTCAGGACGATGCGGCCATCTTCGCCATGTCCCATTACATGATGGCCGAGTGTCTTCTTATTGCTGAGTTAGTCCGAGACGCCACCAGAGCCAGGAGACTGCTTTGTGCTACTCTAACTCAATCTCAGTCGGCTTCTCCACTAACCCTTCCCCCTAATTCCACCGGAGTTTCGGAGTCAGGTGCTCCACTCGCTACTCCTTTAGCTTCTTCATCAGCCCTCGAGCGTTTGTCCAAGCGCAAGGTGTAGGCATTCATGTAGTGCATGTGCATCTGTTGTAGTATCATGTTTATGTGTGGCTGTGTGGAGTAGTTATGTAACTTGTATGATGTGTGCTTTGTTGCAATCGATTGTTTCTTGTGCTTCTTTATGTGAATCTTCGGTGTTACCTCATTTTCCCCTTCTGGAAGTTGCTCATCAACCGACACCGGACTAGAAGAATCCGTGAGAAGTATATATATACCAGGGAGCTCAGTTAAACACAATGAAATTTTCAGCCAACAGCAGCGTATTGTAGACATCCGGTATGAATACAAATTATATCCGGATCTGACTACCAGCACCAAGTCTCCATCAGTGAGCCATTTTCACAGCAACAATGATTAAACTAGCAGGAGGACAAATTGGGTAAAAGGCCATGGGTTCTGTGGTGTGGGTACAGTGTACTAACCTCTGCAGAGTGTATAATCTATCGATAGCCGCGCCCACGGATATGGGCCCAGTTCGTAGTAGGTCACACTATGTGTCAACAGTAAACATAATTTGATTAATAATAACAACCCCTGTTCGATGATGAAAGAAGTTGGTTGATCTTTATGTGATCGTGAGAGGATCACGGTGGTATCATGGATACCGAGGTTGGTTGATATTTATGGTGTCATGTGATGATCCCGGGTAAAGATCAAGCTCCTTGTGGTCATGTGGTCACTGCGGTATTGTTAATACCAAGCTTGGTCGGTCCTGAGATGATTGTGTGATGCCCACGATGGTAAGTTAATGCATGTGGTGGTTACGAGGTAACCCCGAGCAGAGTAAGTGAAACATGATAGTTTAAACATGCTGCATGCTAGTGCCATCATGTTCATATGTTCATGCCATGCTCATATTGTTCTAGTGGAAACATGATCTCCATTGCTCTAACATGTAAATGCCATGCTGTTGTTTGGTTTTGATTGCTTTGGTTGCTGTGAGCTTGCGAGTACATTCAAAGTACTCACCTGGCATGTCATGCCAGTTTGCAGGTCATGCCATGTTTGCTTGATTGCCGAGGATTCCAAGTTTGTGAGCTAGGGTACGCGTTCCAGCCAGAGTCCCTGCGGAGTGGAGTTCATAGATGTCGTTGTTATTCTGCTGCTAGAAGTTCTTCCGCTGCTACGTGTTGTTCTGCTGCTAGCATAGAGCAACCTTGGTAGGCGTAGTGTCACCATGCCAATGTAATCGGTTGTGATATCAGAACCATTGTATCCATATCATTTATAATAAGAGCTGATTTGTTCTATGCCAAGCAGTGCCGTATTCCAGAAGACTTGATCTCTGGGCTGGAATACGGGGTGTTCCGGTCTCTCTGAGCCGGGGTGCCACAGTGTTAGGGCGGGCCACGGTGCCATGTCCGAGCAAAGTTCGAGCTCATGCATTCTCAGGATTCCCTCCCGCGCGCTCGAATTGGCGGGTTGGACCGATGGCGTCCTTAATTACCTAGCTTTCATGGGGGTTGTCCATATCGGGAGGTAGGCGCCACATATAAATTGCACATTATTTTGTATTTAAAACACATCACCCCTTCCAACGTACATCATTTTGGGCCGCAGGCAGGTGGTGCTAGTTTTATGGACGTACGCGCAACGGACACGGGTGCACTTGCTTAACCGTGTGTGATGCTCGTGGCCTATAAAATTGCCATGACTTCGCAAGCACGAGCATGGGTGAAGGGGGTAATGTGTACAGGATATTTAGGATCAATTCCACATCTGCCTCTCAAAATTAGGACGAACTGTGTGCGATAAACTAGCTAGCTAGAAATCTAAAAAAAAAACTCCCCACCTTGAGCGATGCAAAATTGGTGGTTCCGCGGCTTTTCCTTATTATCATATACAATTATTATTTTTGGACTATGTGCGATCTTGTTTGCTCCCGCCCCACTTCAATTCCTTTACCCAAATTTCAGTAGCCGCGGTATTTCAACCGTCGCCCCCGCTCCTCCACCACCGACCTTATAGTGAAATTCGAGTAGTCGAGGCATTTGAACCGTCGGCCTCCCTCGCCCACCACCATCTCCACCCACCATTACTAAAATTTCAGTAGCCGCGGCATATCCTCAAACACCACCTACCCCTTCATAGTCCACACCCCCTACACCTCCCCTCCCCCGCTCAAACCCTAGCTTGCCGCTGCCACCACCAACCCCTGCCGGTCTGCCCGTGCCTCCTAGCTTAGATAATAAAGCTCAGGTTACCCAGCGATTCCCATATCCTCGCCACCTTGAGTTTTTAGATGAGGCCTGCGGTGTCCCTCCCCCCAGATTCACATCCCATGCCCCAGAGAGTCGCAGCCTAAACTCGACCACATATCCCGGGAGCTCGACGAGCGTATGGCCAAAAAGAGCTTTATCATGGCCTCTCTAGCGGACGATGACAAGGTGACCGCCATTCGTGCCGACATGTCGATCCCGGAGGAACACCTCGCTGCGAAAGGCCGCGAGGACATTGACTACATTGCCATGCCGAAGGCTTCACGTCAGCGGGCTCATGTATTACTATATCTCGAGAAAGCTGGCTACGACATCAAGCTCGTTGACAGCGACGGCTTCACGCGGGCCATGTCACAGGTTAAGTGGTCCATCCCCAACCCCTCTGGTTCAACCGCCACCGATCTCTTCGAAGGGCCTGCCGCTGATCTCCTCCACCACACGGTCAAGGATTTGCAATCCTTGTACGTCATCGAGCCCATTTTGTCATTTCTAAAGGATACGTTCTATGGCGGCGGCTTGGGATCCTTAGCTGCCAAGTCAGATCACGTCGACCACGACCACAAGAAGGGCACCCACTATAGCTCTTCCAAGGTGAAACAACCCATCTGCGACATGAGGGAGCACACCATGGATCCGTGCTCTTCCAAGTGGAAGGATTCAGTCCATGACAAGTGAGGCAATACCCTTTCAGCAAGTCTTACTTTTTCTAGCTAGCCAACACGTACCCTTTGTTGTAGTAGCTTTTGCCATGTGGTGTTTTAACTGTGCCATGTTTAATTATTTTAGTTATGCAAAAATGTAATGTTTAATAGGGTTATGTGATGTTTAAGTATGAATTGTCCACTTCAGTTTCACGAATGGCTATATTTGGTTGTTTATAGTGAGTAGATGTCTTGTTTATCTGTATTTACTTGTTAGGTTGGTTGAAGTGAGCATTCGTCCAGTTTTTAAGAAGATGCCTTGTTTATCTGTATTTGCTTGTTAGGTTGGTTGCAGTGAGCATTTGTCAAATTTTTAAGTAGATGCCTTGTTTATCTATATTTGCTTGTTAGGTTGGTTGTAGTGAGTATTTGTCCAATTTTCAAGCAGATGCCTTGTTTATCCGTATTTGGTTGTTAGGTTGGTTGCAGTGAGCATTTGTCCAGTTTTCAAGCAGATGCCTTGTTTATCTGTATTTGGTTGTTAGGTTGGTTGAAGTGAGCATTTGTCCAGTTTTCAAGCAGATGCCTTGTTTATCTGTATTTGGTTGTTAGGTTGGTTGAAGTGAGCATTTGTCCAGTTTTCAAGAAGATGCCTTGTTTATCTGTATTTGGTTGTTAGGTGGTTGCAAGGGCATTGTCCAGTTTCAATCAGATGCCTTGTTTATCTGTATTTGCTTGTTAGGTTGGTTGAAGTGAGTATTTGTCCAGTTTTCAAGTAGATGCCTTGTTTATCTGTATTTGCTTGTTAGGTTGGTTATAGTGAGCATTTGTTCAGTTTCCAAGCAGATGCCTTGTTTATCTATATTTGCTTGTTAGGTTGGTTGGAGTGAGCATTTGTCCAGTTTTTAAGCAGATGTCTTGTTTATTTGTATTTGCTTGTTAGGTTGGTTGCAGTGAGCATTTGTCCAGTTTTCAAGCAGATGCCTTGTTTATCTGTATTTTCTTGTTAGGTTGGTTGCAGTTAGCCTCTGTCCAGTTTTTCAATGGCTATATTTGGTTGTTATAGTGATCATATATGCCTTGTTTATTTCAGTTATTCACAATGTGATGTTCATTATGTGCAAGTCAAAACTGTGTAGTTCGATTTTATCAATACCAGTTTGAACGCTTATATTTGGTTCCTGTTAAGCCTGGTGTAGTAAACACATGCCCTTTATTTCAGTTTTACACATTTATCTAGTGTGATGTTTAAGCATGAGCTACGTTCTTGTCATTTTCAACAATACCTGTTTGAATTACAATATTTGGTGGCTGTTATGCCTGTTGTAGTTAACATTCCCTTCAATTTTTTATCTGCTTTAACAGCATGCTGAAACCAACACATTCAAGCTATCATTTGGAGATGATGTTGTTTACCATGGCTATATTTGTTTGATGTTAAGCTTGCTATACTTATCATGCCTTTCCATGTACTTATGTAGGACAACAACGGGAGTGGCCAGCATTTTCCACCGAGGTTAGTTTCATCCCTCGACTTATACTCCCCCCGTTCCACAATGTAGTGCATATAGATCCACGCCTGGACACTTTTTAGCTTCTAATATTGACCTCTTGCTTGTAGGTACATATGTCCTCGACAAAGATCCACGCATCGACCCTTTTTGCGTATGGGGCAATGAGATATTCATGAACCATCATCAAGTGAGGAAACTGATAAGGATTATTAGCACAAAGATACGAACAATGGCAATTAAATTATTTGTTTACACTCTATCCAACACAACAGTGAGCTGTAGGATGATAATTACGAACTCTGTAGCCTTCTCTTTTTACTGCCAATAATGAGTTGTTACACAATATTGTCTGAATCTTTTT
This sequence comes from Thinopyrum elongatum, assembly GCA_011799875.1. Taxonomy (NCBI): domain Eukaryota; kingdom Viridiplantae; phylum Streptophyta; class Magnoliopsida; order Poales; family Poaceae; genus Thinopyrum; species Thinopyrum elongatum. The sequence continues at coordinate 414,323,586 of CM022303.1, forward strand.
CGTTTGCAGTGATTCCCAAAGCAGTTTACTCAAGATTACCTCACAAAGTACATGATTGGTGACATGCAATGAAGGTTAAAGTATTTCATCGAGACTATAGTGAGCATTGAGAAGTCCTAATGAAGACAGTGAAGGATGGGCGGCGGCCATCACAAGGGGTTGGCCTAGAGTCGTGCGCGCACTAGGCATGGAGGAGGGCACAATATGGGCATTCCTCTTCACCTTCTCTAGCAATTAGAATGTCTTCCGCCTCTCTCTTTACCGTCTTTAGTACAACTGTGGTTCATCATTCTTTACTTGGTGCTTCTATATGTCTTCAGTATATGTACCTGTGCATCGAATTATGCATTCGTCCTTGAACCTATATTTGTAATAAACATGGTTCGATATGAAATAAGTGATTGCCTATTATCAAATTCAAATTCTATGAATTTTAAATGCAAATGCAGGGATTAAATTAGGGATAAATTATGTTCCGCAGGCCATTACACTGCACATGGTTTGCGAAAGCAAAACGTCTGTGATAAACATCAAGATCAGACACGTTTCTCGGATCACTACGTGCGCGATGAATCTCTAGTGCACACACGATCAGGGAAGAAAAAACATGTGAGATTAGCAACAACAGCGCACACAGTTCCTTCTTATTAAATGTTTGTGAAAGTCACCTTATCACACATGCTTGGCAATTATCGACTGTTTATGATGTCGTGCGGATCGTAAACGTTTGCTCATAGAAGAATGCGTGCGATAGGCCTCCATCGGACACGGGTACTGCGGATGAATTGTGTGGGATATATTCAAGCTTTGCATATAGTTTTATAGGGACAACTGTATGCACTCTTACATCGAACCGCATACGATCGAGGAAAAGTAAATGTGTGTGACTGTCTCCTTATCATACATGTTCTATAATCGTGAAATGTTTGTGATGGGGCACGCATCGTAAGCGTTGCACCACGGAATACCGACTGCGATGGTAATGCGAACACAAACGAGTATTAAGGATGGAGTGTTTGGGATATTTGACACATCACAAAAAGTTGTCTGAAGGCTCGCGTTTGGGATAGATTCCGGCATCGCATACGCTTAGTTCTGCAAAACATATGCATTACTACTCTCTATCCCCGATGGTTTCTGGGTCGTGTGTGAAGGACCCCCCTATCGGACACACAGGCAAGGCGACGGTTTAAAATGCCATCGTGGAAAAGGGTTAAAAACCATTTGTATAGCAGCTCGCTATACCAGTGTCGGCTGCTCGGCTGTCCCAACAAGACTGCGCCCTCGACTCTATAATAGATGGTCTTGAGCAGGGGTGGGCATAAAAACCAACTAATCGAAAGTCGAACCGATACCGGAACCGAAAAAACCGAATTTTCGATTTTTGCTGTTGGTACAGTAAAATTTAGTTTTACTTATGATAACCGAAATCAAATTGCTTGGTTCGGTATGAACCTATAACTGAAAGAAAAACTGAATAGCCTCCCGCATGTCACATCGTCACGCGTCTCGCCAAGCGCTAGTCGTAGCTCGCAGCTACGCGTGCGTCGTGCTGCAAAACATACAGCGTACACACGGCCCACGTGTGAGCTAAGCCAACCTTTTGCGCTTTAGGCATGGGCCTTCTATCAATTGCATGGCCCAAAGCCCCAAACAGAATAACGAATAGTACTACTTCTGAGGGCCGATGGTGTGCAACATCTTTGTTTAGTCCCACATCGTGTAGTAAGAGCATCTACAGCCGGACTTGGCAAATCCGACCCCTCATACGCCCGCGGACGTGCCCGGGAGCGTCCGCGGACAGTGACCGGTCTCCCCTCAAAAATGCATTCCATATCCGGATACCTCAAATCAATACTATTACATGCAACGCAGCGATCTTTGACGGGAGCTTCATCCGGTTCCGCTCCCGCCAGCCCGGCTCCGCCCTGGCCATGTCCGGCGGCTGGTTGCGCCCCTCAGAGTGTTGGTTCGGTCGCCGGCGAGGTAGGGTAGGGCATGGGACACGAGCTGGCTCACGGGACTCAAGGCGCCGCCGTCTCCCATTCCCTACTCTTCCTCGTCGGAGACCGGAACCCAAACGGTGTCGGTGGACGTCAGATCGATGAAGGATCCCTCCGGGGATGAGCCGCCGACGTCCACCACTATGCGGTTGTGGCGCCCAGACTGATGCGCCATACGGGGCACCAGAGAATGCGACTCCGCCTCGCTGCCATCCGCCGTCGCTAGGTTGCCGCCGCCTCCTGCACCCGGTGCCTTGCACGACGTGCACGTCGTGCCATGACCTCGTGGGACGATGGTGCGTCCCCAATATCGGTGCGCCACCGGAGGGGTTACGCGTCCGCCAGCGTGTTCGGACGCCAGACGGACCGCACGGCCTCCGGCGAGGCAGCTACGGCCGGCCTAGCACTGGATCCATGCGCCATTTGGGTGGACGCAATGGATTCTCGACGGATGGAGTCGGAGCACAGCCATCCATGGGCCTCCTCCCGAGCGCGGCGGAGCGCAAGCCGGACGACCATCTCCTCCTCGGGGTCGCGTGGGATGAGCTCGAGGTCAGGGGATCTGGAGGTGAAGGACTCGGATCTGGAGACGAGCTTTGGTGGCGGAGGGGAGTGGAGGGGAGGGGAGTGAAGTGGCTAGGGTTTGGTTTGGTGAGCGGATGGGGAGGATTTTATGTGCGGTCGGGTGGGCCAGCGTGGGCTGGGTCCAATGTGGCAGGCGTGCCTGGGCGCCCCCATATCCGCCCCATATTTGGGCTGGATATGGGGGGTGCCGGTCAGCCCGGGCATTTGAGGGCCGTTTGAGGGGCCCGTCTAGGTCAAAAAATCATGACCGGTCAGTGACCGGGTAGCCTGCCCGGGCGTATGAGGCGGGTTTGAGGCACCCAGCTGTAGATGCTCTAAGAGGGTGGGGTGCGTAAAGGAGGTTGATCACATCTGCGTTGTAAGCTTGTAAGCAACGAAGTATATATTCTGTTTAAACTGAAAAACGAACCGAATTTTAAGGTTAACCAAAATTTTCGTTAGCTATTTTTGGTTGTTAATTTTGGTTTCATTTTTTGTAAACCAAATTTGAAAATTAACCGAACAGAATAAACCGAGTTTTCGGTTTCTACCGAATGCCCACCCCTAGTCTTGAGTAAATGAACTCTTTTCAGTATTTTTGGTGTAATGATTCTATGTATCAAAGTACATTACATCATTGCATGCTCTGATATGCAATGTAATACTTTGTTAACTGGCCATCGACTTCCACCTCCTTGGCTAGTTGCCGAGGAGTGTTTCCTACTTTAAAATGCCAAGTACTTGGGCAAAGTTTTACGGAGAATAAGGCAATCTGGCCATATGGTTTGAAAAACAAAGGTTAAGCATACAGATATATTATATTTCTTTTTAACGTAAGAAACAACTCCTGAGAAAAATAGTTCTTTTTATAAGTTCCTTTTCTCAGGTTATCATGTTAACCATGATGATGTAACCTCCGATCTATGTGGGAGAAAATCGTTTAGCTTATTTTCAAGGAAAAGTCCTAGAATCCTTGGCTTTCAAAAACCGAAAAATTTCACTTCCGTTGTTGCCGACCATTTATATTCTTAAGAGTGCTAGCTTTTGGCTTCACCCGTCTGAGGTACTAACCTGGATGACCCAGAAGTAACAATTACAGAGGTGCTCCCTTTACCCCTTAGCCGAACAATCGGGAACGTAAGGGGTGAACACAGGAGCCAGGCAACCCAGCTTGGCCAAATCTTAAGTCAAATTGATGCATATTATGGCTTTAGAACGATGAGAATGGAAGGCAGCATACATATAGGAAATATGAATACGTAAAAAATGTGGGCTTTTAATTGAATCCCCCAAGACAGTTTACCGAACCTTTTTAAGGTTATCCGAAGTCATTTGACATGCCACGGTTTTACCGAACACTACCTATTGAAATATAACTAAATCAACTGAGCTTTGATAAGCCCAGACAAAATTCTTGGTGAAAAATAAATAAATAACTACTCTATCTATAACTAGAGATATTAAAAAAATAGGAGAAGGCTTCTGTTTTAACCGTAGAAACGTCAAAGCACCGCAACATTCCATGGATTCGACTCCAGTAGGTTGTCCTTGGGATCTCGAATGCGATATGCCCCTCCAGCCAGTACCCGGTCAATTATGAACGGTCCTACCCATTTGGCTGATAGTTTGCGGTTCTTCTTCTTGGGATGGTGTCATAGTACGAGGTCGCCAACATTGAATGCTTTGGTCGGACCTTCTGGCTTTGATAACGCCTTGCCTGTTGCTGGTAGAAAGTAGAACGTGCCCAAGCTACATCATGTTCCTCCTCAAGTTCGTCTAGGTCATCTTTCCTGTCGAGCTCGGCCTCCCTCTCTTCGTACATGTCCACTCAAGGTGCATCATGAATGAGATCGCTTGGGATAATTGCCTCAGTGTAAGTGCATCTAGTGCCACCCCTTATTGGTTTTGGAGTATTGATGACAAACTTGGTTGTGTGGCTAATGTGTTTGTGAGATTCACAAGAGAACACAGGTAGTAGTCCCTATTGATTTGGTTTACCCATCAATGATGACCCGAAAAATGTATGAAGACATTAAAGATAATGGTGGTTCGCGAAGACATTCGTGTTGAAGATAATGGTACGTAAAGACTTTTGCTCGAAGACAATGGAGCACGAAGACGTAGTCTTTTGTTAGCTTCATTTTCTTATTTCCTGAGTCATAGGAACCACCAAACTGTTAAGGGGGTCTGAGGTAAACAAAGTCAAAAAACTGACATGATGCTCAACCTGAAATCCAATGTCTTTGAGCGAAGACAATGAGAGAAAACCTCTTCCAGAGTTGGTTGAGTCATCTTTACTTGGAGCCCAAGTCAAGTTGCCGCGTGTGTTTGAAATCTGGCCGTTGGACACATGTTGGTTGTCCACTGACCCAGGGTCATTTCGGACATATCATGTCGGGTTGCCTCCTGCCTATAAATAGCCCACCCCCTCCACCAAAAGTTGGTGGCCACTCGAGTTTGTGCACGGCTTTTGTCGTTTAAGAGCAACCCACCTCCGAAGCATTTGAGAGAGAATCCTTGCAAGGACAAAACCCAAAACACCTAGAGCCCAAAGTGTTTTGAGCATCACTGAAGCCTTTCTGTTCTGTGTGAACTGAAGACTTGATACACTTGAAGACTGTGATCTTCCAGTCGGTTCGGCGTCACGTTCTGAGCATACAAGAGTCATTGTGCAAGAGTTCTTACGGGCAAGTATTTTCGTGATAATGATTTTATGTCAGCCAAGAACAAGAGAGGAACATCACATAGTTGGGAGGCCATTCTACATGGTAGAGAGGCACTAAAATTGGGGTTGGTTAAAAGGGTAGGAGATTGATCTTCTATTTGGCCTTGGTTGATCCATGGATTCCTTCTAACCATGAGTACAAGCATGTTGTGAAGCTTCCAAGTGTAGATGTCAACTGAGTGGAAGAATTGATAGATGTAGACAATGGGGAATGGAATATTAATATGATTATATTGCACTTTTTGTTGAACCTATTATGAGTGCAATATGCAGGATCCTCCTCTATTGTTGGCTGAGGACTCATGGGCGTGGCATCTATAAATACACGGTAATTTCACAGTAAGGTTTGTATATAGAGACTTGATGTCAAGCAAATGTTTACCCGAGCTCAGCATCAGTCAAGCAAATGCCCAGAAGAAAATGTGGAGACTTGAGGTCCCTCCTAACATTTGGTGGAGCATAATAACTTCATTCCTTGCCATGCAGTCTTGAAATGAAGGCATATGGAGGTGGTCTATTTTTGTGAGAGTCATGGACAGTATGAAACCACAATGCATGCAATTTTGATTGTACTTGGGCCTGATCTTTTTGGGAAAGATAAAAACTCTAACTGGAATTAAAATTCCCAATCTCCACCTGTAGTCATGGTTCTTTGATTTGGTCGACGAAACTAAGGTCTTCTAGACGGATGCTTGCATTGTGTCATTTTATGTGGTGCGTGGGCAATATGGACTAAACGAAAGGCAAGAAGGCATGGGGAGGCTGGGCGTACCATAGTGCAAGCTGTCAAGTGGGCTATTGATACGGTGATGGACTTAGCCACGACAGGAAAATAATGTAAAATGAAGGCTCCAAAGAAAGCTAAATGGCCACCTTCTGATAATAGAGTGATCAAGGTGAATGTCGGTGCCTAATTTGATGATAACACCAATCAGGGATCTACCAGGTTGGTGGTTTGTGAAAAAATTGGTACTCTACTATGTGCACAAGCCCCTTGGTATGCATATGCAGCAAGCCCTATGGCAATCGAAGGAGAGGTGATTCGGGATGGGGTGGTGTGACCCTTGTGAGAGGCTTCCACAGAGTTGTTGTTGAGAGAGATGCACAAGCAATCATAAAGTTGTTGAAGACAAAAATATTTGATCATATCGAGATCGGTGGTGTTGTTCATGAGATCAGAGAGCTAAATGGACACTTCAAGAACTTTAGGCTGATTTTCATATGAAGAGGCACTAATGAGGTGGCTCAATTATGTGCAAAGCAAGCAACATGTGTTAGGAAAAAATATTTATGGTTTAATGACATTCATGTATTCCTAACTAACACATTGCATCGTGATTATGCCTAATTAAGTAAGCAATAAATCTCTTTTACTCGGAAAAAGATCCATGTCCACTCTCACCAGTGGTAAACGAATCAGGAATTAAATGAGGAACAATAGACAAGCTGCCAATTATCGAAGCATGTTCTTCTTTTGACAATAATCTTATGGGCCGATACTTGATCGACCAATCCAAACGGAAATTTGTTTTTCTGTAACAAAAGAAACTTCGCTGCTTTTCTCCTGATGTGAGCTGATAGGAGACTCCAAAAACATGGTGAGGGTGGGTCAATACGTCGAAACAGACAACATAGGAGGCTACAAACCACAAGCAAGCATGAAGAAGCATAGAGCGTTAAGCTAAGCAAGGCTCTTCCACCATCACAAAGCATTGCTACAAATTGACGATGGTAGCGTCATGGCTAGACAAATACTACATCGTATATGGTGAGCGATGGAGTCTCATGCTTAAGCTTCCAGGAAGCAACCGTCTACATTGAACTGAGGAAATGCACACAACTGCACCCATACTACTCGCCTAATGATGTCATGGCCAATATGGTGCATGGGCCAACGATCCCATCCTGCCACATCACCCTGGCATGTGACCCCTTCACGTTGTTAAGCTGTAAATTGAAACATTAACTAATGCTCCCAAACTTAGTAAATAAATTATGGCATAAAGTGTTTGACAAAGGAAAATTATATGTAGGCATTGTATGAGCATCTTGATAGCTTTATTTCTTCCATTGTATGACATCTTGACTGTATAGGTTGTTAGAGCATCTACAACACAACGCCTAAAAAGGGACGCTAGGATTTTCACCCCCGTTGATGGGGCAGTTGTCAGGTTTAATCCTGGTCTGTCTTGTTGCATCGCTGCAAAAAGTTGAGTTGAGCACTCCTTAGTTTTTTGCCTTACGACATGGAAGGGGAAGGTTGTAGTCAACGTCTTCGTTATGAGCTTTCTTTTTTTGGGGGGGAGGGGGTAGCTCATTTCTAATTTTTTGGTTGCTTTATTTTGTTTGCATGTTTCCTACTTAAGCATTGAGCATTGTAAATTAGTGACAGAGTTAAGACACGGCCCCCATGGCCACGGCCCGAGCTGCGAAACCCTCGCACAAACTATATTTTACATCATTGCGCATTGCAGATGACTGTAGCACTGAAGTGGGCACGGGGCCTAGTGCTATCCTGGCTCCTTCCCTGTTTGTAATGTTCATGTGAGCAGTGTGCGACACGTTTGCTATGCTCTTAATTTTAGTAAGCCAAAAATTGCGCTAGGTGACGTTTCTTCACCATTCAATTCGTCCATGCATCTACTAAGTATCACAAAAACGTTGTCCCATAACTGTAACTCCCCATGTTATTAGCCACAGTAATCACTTTTGATAATGGCAAGTCAGCATGATTAACAGTGCCAAATCATCATTTGCATCATATTGCATTTAAACTCCTAATTCAAACTTCAAATTAAATTAAAGTGGACAATAAAAATTGTTCAAACACAGAAACTAAAATATTCAGTAAATAACAAATATTCCAGAGACCATTCTAAAATTGTAACCAACATTTAATAAATTAATTAAGTGACCCTAACAGTACCAAAACAGTAAGGTTTAATACATTTTATTTAATATAAAATTTGTGTGAACTTCATTAGTCTCCAAACCAATTTTTGGCATTTGTAGGTATTACATAGCATTTAATGGTGCAAGTCACATATTTTGCTAAAGTCATTTGGCGGCCTAACTATTTGCAAAACAGGAAATGAGAGAAATGAAAATAAGAAAAAGGAAATAAAACAGAAAATAAAAAGAAAACAAACCCCTCCCCCCCCCCCCCCCGGCCCAACTGGGCCACAGCCCAGCTGGCCAGCCCACCCCCTGGCCTATACCCCCCCCCCCTCTGGAGACCCCGAAACCCTAGCCCACCCCCACTTCCCCCCCTCGCTCGCTCCCCCCTCCCCTGATCCAGATTTGGATCGGGCTCGACCTCGCCGCCTCGCCCTCGTCGCCGGCGCCGCCTCGCCGTCCCCGACCGCCTCCCCGAGCCGCTCCATCGAGCCTCGCCGCCCTCTTCCCACGAACGAACGGTGAGGCCACGGCCTCCGTCGCCCCGCTCCCCCTCTCTCCCCTCGGTCACCGCCGTCCCGCCGCGCACCCGCTCACCCCTGCTGCTTTGGCCACCGGCCCGCGCCGCTCTCCCGCACCTGCCCGTCCACGCGCGCCCGCGCCGCCCCTGTCTGCCGTCGCCGGACCGCCTCACCGCGCCCTGGCCACGCATGTGCGCGCTCACCGCGTCGGCCTTGCACCTTTCGCGCCCGCGTCGCGCGCCCGTTGGCCGTCCACCGCGCTCCGGCCTCGCACGCGCTCACCCCGGCCCGCTCGCGCCTCGCCCTGCCACCGCGCCACGCTCGCGCACGCTGCTCACTCGCCGCTGCTTTCTGCTGCCGCTCGGCCACCGCCGCTGGTGCCGCCTGCTCGCCGTGGCCACGCTCCGGCGTGCCACCTCGCCGCGCCCGCTCGGCCCCGTGCACGCCCATGCTCGGTGTGGCCTATGGGCAACTGCCAGGTGGGGCCCGACGCCCCTGTGCCACTGACAGTGGGGCCCAGCCCTCAGAACGTTTTAAAATAAAAAGAAATAAAAATGAATTAATAGAATTAATATTTAATAATTAATTAATGAATTAATTAAGTTAATTAACTCTGATTAAGTTAATATAATTAATTAGTTAGTCTAATTAAACAGTAGTTAGATTAACTAAACCCTAATTAAACCTAACAGAGTATGGCAGGTGGGACCCACATGTCAGTTTGACCCAGTCAACGCCCTGTTGACTGCTGACGGCATGCTGACGTCAGCATTCACTGTTTCGGATAATGTTGGATTAAATAAATAATTAAATTCAGAAAATGATTTAAACTTTAGAAAATCATATAAAATAAACCGTAACTCCGATGAAAATAATTTATATATGAAAGTTGCTCAGAATTTCGATACGAACCCGAATACGCCCTCCGTATTCCTGTCAGATGCCTCTAGCTAGATGAATATGGAACTTTTAGACCGATTTCGATAAATGAATAGTGCCCAACTTTAATTAAATAAATCCGAATAAATTCCTAATTTAACTAAATCATTTAGTTAGGCAATAGAACACCCCGGCATATCATTTAGGCATGTCATACATATTGTTTGCATTTTTGCCGTGAATTTATTGTTTCTCTCCCCCTCCTTCTCTCTCGATAGACGCCGAGACCGACGACGCTGCAGCTGAGTACGACTACGCTCCAGACGAGCAGCCCGTTGACGACCCCTCTTTCTTGCCAGAGCAACCAGGCAAGCCCCCCCCCTTGAGCATCCAGTTATCGCCCATTCCATTTCTCCTGCTTGCATTAGATTTTGCTACTGTTACTGTTTGTTCCTATTCTGCTGCATAGCCTGCTTTTGTAACCTGTTTATTGTTACCTTACCTGCCTATGATAGACTGCTTAGTATATGTTGGTAGTGAACCATCAGTGACCCCACCACCTTACCCTTGTTGCCCCTGCTTGATCATCGACGACTCGATCAACGTGATCATCGACCAGAAACCGACACATCACTTCACCCCCTTAGTTGTACGACTCTGCATAGTTACTATCGAGTGCCAAGGGTGATACCTCGTAACGCACTCTTGATGAATACTCTGCAGTGTAGCTGTTCGGCCGTGGTCATCGAGGGTGATTCCTCCTTCTCCACTTCCGATACGACTCTGTCGTGCAACCCCTCAGTGGGAACCTCGAGGGTGATGCCTCATACGTTCACCCTGATGATTCCATCGAGTGGAATCCAGCGAGGGTGATTCCTCGGGTTTCCCCCTTGATGTTATGACCACACGGTTACTTTGACCTTTGTTACAGGCGGGTCGACCCTGATGGGTACCCACAGGGGGATCTATTTTTGTCGGGTGTGCCAGAAGGGCACTCGAGTGTGATATTGTGGCGGAGCTTCGGAAACTCTGATTGTCTCCGCGTGATACTAATTGAGCCTATTGGATTTGGGTTTGTGATCTGAGTGGGTCGACGTGCCCTATACGCACTACCACCACGCGGGATTATGGTTTATGGGGCCCTCTACGTCGTACGTTTCTCCCGAAAGCTCATCAGATGTCACGATTCACCGTGCGGGCTGATTGTCGGGAATGGGCTGGATACTTCACTGACGAGTTCAGTGTCGCGCCTGCACTCCGGCCAGTCTCGCAATGCGTAGGGTGCCCAGGGCGATGGCCCAAGACCTCTGGGTGCATAGGTTAGTCTGGCGTGCTGACCTCTCTGCTGAGCCTAGGTAGGACGCTGCTTCGTGTTGATCTTCCGAGGCCGGGCATTACCCAGCAAGTGTGTCCGACCAGAGTTGATCGAGTGTGTTGGGTAACAGTAGTGCACCCCTGCAGGGATGAATAATCTATCGATAGCTGGTCCTACGGTAAAGGACGCTCAGTTTGTATATCCCGATCTACTACTTGAACTGGATACTTGATTACTTAATGGAAGCTTCGGGATCGCTTTCTCGCTGGGAGTCAAGGAAGGATCTTTAAGCTGTACTTCAACATGGTTACTTAATAAAATGCTATTCTACTCTCGTCTATTGCTGCAAGATGGTGGCTTCGTGAAGATGTTTGAAGATGCTAGTCTTCGATAGGACTAGGCCTACTCTCTACTCTGGCTTTTCTGCAGCCCAGTCCACATATACAGCCTTTCTTCATTGATAATGTTGCATATGTAGTCTAGATCCTTGCTTGCTAAGTACTTCGGATGAGTACTCACGGTTGCTTTGTTACTTCTTTTTCCCTATATACCCCTTTTGATGATACATCAGACAATGGAGCCCCGGAGCCAGATGCCACCTCAGGAGCTTACTACCAGGAGGGTCCAGACGGCACGTACTACTGGATTGAGCCAGCCGACCAGGAGTAGGATCGGAGGCTCCCAGGCAGGAGGCCTACGCCTTTCGATCTAGAGTCGTTGTTTGTGCTAGCCTTCTTAAGGCAAAACCTTGTCTAACTATGTCTGTACTCAGATAATATTTGTATGTCTGACTTATGTATTCGGATCTTTGTGATCCCTGGTCTGTAATATTGTGGATCTCCGTTTAATTGTGTTTAGAGTTGTGTTGTAATATCATCCCGTGAGTCCCTGTGCTTGATCGTACACGTTTGCATGTATGATTAGTGTACAATTGAGTCGGGGCGTCACAAGTTGGTATCAGAGCCGACTGCCTGTAGGAAGCCCCTTCCAATTCCTTGATCGAAGTTGAGTCTAGACATCGAAAACTAATTTACTAATTTGGCTGTGTGCCTTACGGGCCCACATCGCCAACTGGGTGGTATTAGGATCTTTTATTCCTCGTCTATACTCTGGGACTCTGATCTCTCTTCTATTCGGGTTAAATAAATTTTACTAACGCCGACACTTAGGATCTCATAAATCCTGTCCATCCGGAGAGCTGGATTTCTGTGCGATTTCCCTGTCATTGATCTGATTAGTCTGATAATCATTTTCCTTTCCATTGTTTTGTTTAACCTTTCTCTCCGAGTTGCATTAAACTTCTCATTGTCATTTGACAATCCTGAATTTCCTCTATTTCAGATGGATCGTTTGTTTCCACCGCGTCCTACGACACAGCTTGTGCTTCGCACTTGGGCTCATGATGCCTCTAGGTTTCCAGCTGTCTTGATCGCCCTCCTGACCAGACTTGCCTACCGCTGGTGCCCCGAGTACATGGTTTACGAAGATTACCGCGAGTTCAACCAGGAGCAGTACCATGCTGATGTTCGTATCTATGATCAGCAAAATGACTCAGACACCGAGCTGCACCTTTTCCACGGTATCGGCGTGACGATTGAGATGGCAGTCCATGATGCCGCCTACTCTGCTGTCGCACGTCTCCGAGGACAGTTCAGCAATATCTTGGATGACTCTGAGTTCCGATACATCCCGTATGCCCCTGCTGGAGATGCTACTAGATACTACACAGCTATCTGTGCCCCGTACGAGCCTCGTCGCTATGACCCGCGCGTTCTGATTCAGTGAACTCAGGCTCTGGATCGCACTGTTCAGGCTCTTGCCGTTGAGTTGGTTGCCACTCGAGCACGTCTCTACGATGCTATGACACAGTTGCTACCCGCTGTTCGTGTAGGGATACACCCGGAGCACATTCTTTACCCGCGCAGGACTCAGATGTATGCTGGTATTGATTGGCCTGCTGTTTGAGGTCACAAACCTACACGTGGACCTCTTCTTACAGCTCGAGACCGGGTTCTGCATCAGAGTGCACATGGAGCGCAGGATCCTGCTGCGACGAACATTCGTCGTCCGCACTCGCAATTGCCCCGTTTCAGTGGTTTTCTCCGACGTTGATGCAACCTTTGCTATGTCTTGTTGTGTGCTTCCTTACCGCGTGCCTGCGCGCCGCCTAGTATGTCTAGCTTTTGAATTTGTGCCGTTATGCTGTCCGCATGTACCCGACTCTGTGTATGGATCTGTATGTCTTAATTGACTACTATTATGTATCTGTTACACTACTTAATTGTTGAGTTACATCATGCTTGTCGCTAAACACTCGCAATTTCTTTTACTAAACTGCCCCCTGTTGATACTTAGCAGGATGGTTAGACCAGGTGGTCGTGGTCGTGGTGCCCCTGAACGCCCACCACCGCCAGACTATATGGCAGCTATGATGCAACAATTCGAGCTCAACCATCAGTTCATGACTGGAATCATGGCTCAGTTCCCGCATCAGAACAACCAAAACCAGAACCCTGCTTCAATAACTTTGACGGAGTTTATGCGACTCAACCCCACTCAGTTCCGCAACTCTGACAAGCCACTGGATGCTGATGATTGGCTCCGCGACATCACTCACGAGATGGAGTCTGCTAATGTCGCCCCTGCCAACTTCGTCATCTTCGCAGCCTTTTTCCTAAAGGGTCCCGCTGCTCAATGGTGGGACACACACAAGCGTACACTGCCTGTTGGAATAGTGGTTACCTGGTATGAGTTCCAGGCTGCTTTCCGTGCCCGTTATATCCGTCAGGCAATTATGGAACGGATGAAGACCCAGTTCCGCAACCTCACTCAGGGCAACAAGACTGTCAAAGCTTATCAGCGGGAATTTCTTGACCTCTCCCGCTATGCTGAAGAAGACATTGCCACGGATGCCCGTAGACAAGAGAAGTTCCGTAATGGACTCCACCCAGACCTTGAGCTTGCCCTTGCTGCTCAAGACTTCAACGACTTTTCTACTCTTGTGAACAAGGCTATTCTGGTTGAGATCGCTCAGATGAAGCATAAGGACTCGCAGAAGCGCTATCGTGATGCTGGCTCATCTTCGGGCTCAGCACAGAAGCGTCGAGTCTGGATTCCCAACAACGTGTTCCGTCCCAATGCCCCTGCGCCAAAGAACAACTATGCTGCACCACGTCTGCCTCCTCCTCCACCGAGGCAGCCAAGAGCTCAAGATATTCAAAACAATGCTCCTCTTCGTCCTGAAGATGGTCTGTGCTTCAAATGCCGCAAACCAGGTCACCAAGCTAAGGACTGCCGCCAGACTCAGAATCAGTTGGCTTTTCCTCGTACTGGCCATGGCAATGGTCGTGGCAACAACCAGGCCCGCAACTATAATACTGGGTCTGCTGCACATGGTCGTGGATACGCTTACAACATTGATATTGAAGAAGTCCAGGATCAACCTGCTACTATGATGGGTACCCTTCTCGTTAACTCAGTACCTGCTTCTGTTTTATTTGATTCAGGAGCATCACATTCATTCCTCTCTGGAAAATTTGCATTCATGCATGGCATTCGATATGAGAAGATGCATACTCCGTTAGTCGTTAAAACTCCCGGAGGTCATTGTCATGCTGACGTAATAGCACCTGATGTTACCGTCGAAATTAAGGGATTGGAATTCCTTGTTTCGCCCATTATCCTGAAGTCTTCCACCATAGACCTCATGCTCGGAATGGATTGGTTGAAAGCTCACATTGCTTCGATCAATTGTGCCACTAAAGTTATCCAACTTCTTCACCCCTCCGATGAGATAGTGAACTATACCGCCCGCATTACACAGGATGCTAAAGCTCAGATATATGCTCTGAATGCTTTAAACGCCTCACCTCTGGAAGGGATCGAGAATGTTCTTGTCGTTCGAGATTTTCCAGACGTCTTTCCGGAAGAACTTCCAGGAATACCCCCGGCTAGAGCTGTCGAGTTTGTCATTGACTTGAAGCCTGGCACTGTCCCTATTGCGAAGCGTCCTTATAAGATGCCTCCACACCACCTTCTCGAGCTTAAGGAAGAAATTGACAAGTCACTTAAGAAAGGTTTCATCCGCCCCAGTTCCTCTGCTTGGGGAGCACTTTCACTCTTCGTTAAGAAGAAAGATGGAACTAACCGATTGGTTCAGGATTACCGACCCATTAACCAAGCCACAATCCAGAATAAATACCCACTGCCCCAGATCAGTTATCTCTATGATCAGCTTGCTGGATCCTCTGTCTTCTCGAAACTCGACTTGAGGTTGGGTTATCATCAGATCCGTGTTCGCGAAGAGGATATCCCGAAGACTGCCTTTGTTACTCGATATGGCTCTTATGAGTACACCGTCATGTCTTTCGGCTTAACCAATGCTCCAGCAACTTTCTCCCGGTTGATGAACTATATCTTCATGGATTACCTCATCAAATTCGTCGTGGTTTATTTGGATGATATCCTTATATATTCCAAGAATGAAGAAGAACACGCTGAACATCTTTGGCTTGTATTGGAGAAGCTACGAGAACATGAGTTGTATGCTAAATTCTCCAAGTGTGAATTCTAGTTATCTGAAGTGACCTATCTTGGTCATGTGATTTCCAAGAATGGCATTGCTGTTAACCCCGAACGAGTTCAGGCTATTCTTGATTGGACTCCCCCGAAGAATGTCAAGCAAGTCAGAAGTTTTCTCGGACTCGCTAGTTATTGCCGTCGATTCGTTGAGAATTTTTCCAAGATTGCAAAACCATTGACGAATCTGCTCCACAAAGGTGTTAAATTTGAGTGGACAGAAAAATGTCAAGAAAGCTTTCAGACACTTAAAGATAAGTTAACATCTGCCCCAGTTCTATCACCCCCGGATTCCCAAAAGGATTTCGTGATATACTGTGATGCATCTCGTCAAGGATTAGGCTGTGTCCTAATGCAAGAGCGTAAAGTGATTGCTTATGCCTCTCGACAGTTGCGTCCTCA
This sequence comes from Thinopyrum elongatum, assembly GCA_011799875.1. Taxonomy (NCBI): domain Eukaryota; kingdom Viridiplantae; phylum Streptophyta; class Magnoliopsida; order Poales; family Poaceae; genus Thinopyrum; species Thinopyrum elongatum. The sequence continues at coordinate 414,339,468 of CM022303.1, forward strand.
TGAAGAAAATTATCCAGTGCATGATCTTGAACTTTCTGCGGTTATTTATGCTCTGAAACTATGGCGACATTACATTCTCGGTAATCGTTGCGAGATATACACGGATCATCAAAGTTTGAAGTATCTATATACTCAACCAGATCTGAACCTTCGTCAACAAAGATGGCTCGAGACAATTGCCGATTATGATATGAATATCTCATATACCCCTGGCAAGGCTAATGTAATGGCCGATGCTTTGAGTCGCAAGGCTTATTGCAGCAACCTTATGGTTCAGGAAGCACAACCTGTTCTTTATGAAGAGCTTCGCAAATTGAACCTCCATATTGTTCCACAGGGTTATCTCAATACCCTGGTTGTGGAACCAGATTTAGAACACAACATTAAGACTATGCAACGATATGACTCTGGAGTTGAAAGGATTAAGCGATACCTCGAAAAAGGAAAGCCGTCGCAATTCCATCTTGATAATGATGGGATCCTATTCTTCCAATGCCGTCGTACCCAAGTTCAAGGATGAGAGAGAACACGTTATGAAAGAAGCTCATGACACTCCTCTGTCAATTCATCCTGGTAGCACAAAGATGTACCGTGACATTTGTCAGAGATACTGGTGGCCTAATATGAAGCGAGACATTGCTCGATATGTTTCTGAGTGTGACGTCTGTCGCCGCATTAAAGCAGAACATCAAAGGCCTGCTGGAACTCTGCAACCCCTTGCAATTCCTGAATGGAAATGGGACAAAGTCCAAATGGATTTCATTACTAGTTTTCCCAGATCTTAGAAGGGTCATGATGCTATCTTTGTCGTCATTGACCGTTTCTCAAAGGTTGCTCACTTTCTGCCAGTTAAGGAGACAATCACTGCTAGTCAGTTAGCAGACTTGTATGTTTCCCGAATTGTGTCACTCCACGGTGTTCTCTTGGAGATCAGTTCTGATCGTGGCAGTCTCTTTACCTCCAGATTCTGGAATAGTTTCCAAGAAGCTATGGGAACTCACCTGTCCTTCAGCACCGCTTTTCACCCTCAGTCTCAGGGTCAAGTCAAACGAGTTAATCAAGTGCTCGAAGATATGCTTCGAGCTTGCGTCATCTCCTTCGGTAAGAAGTGGGAAGAATCTCTCCCATATGCCGAATTCTCTTATAACAATAGCTATCAGGCTAGTCTGAAGATGGCACCGTTTGAAGTTCTTTACGGACGTAAGTGTCGAACCCCTCTGAATTGGTCAGAAACTGGGGAACGCTCACTCGTCGGACCGAACATTATCCAGCAAGCGGAAGAACAAGTCCGCATTGTCCGTGAACATCTGAAATCTGCTCAGTCTCGTCAGAAGAGCAACTATGACCGAAAGCACCAGGAAATGGTCTATCAACCTGGCGATCAAGCTTACCTACGTGTCACTCCATTGAAAGGCAGTCATCGGTTCGGAATCAAAGGCAAGTTAGCTCCTCGCTACATTGGCCCGTTCCATATTCTTGCCCGTCGAGGAGAAGTGGCATATCAGTTGCAATTGCCGCCAAATCTTTCTCAAGTGCATGATGTTTTTCATGTATCCCAACTCCGTCGCTGCTTCAAGGATCCTATTCGAGCTGTGGATCATGAAATGCTTGAATTACGGGAAGATCTATCTTATCCAGAATATCCCGTCTGTATTCTTGATCAAGCTGAGCGTGAACTCGTCAGAAGTCAATCAAATTCCTCACAGTTCAGTGGTCGAATCATTCTGAAGATGAAGCCACTTGGGAACGCGAGGATCGTCTTCGCGAGGAATACCCCGCTTTCTTTCAGTCTTCCTCTTAATTCTCGGGACGAGAATTCTTGATAGATGAGGAGAATTGTAACACCCCATGTTATTAGCCACAGTAATCACTTTTGATAATGGCAAGTCAGCATGATTAACAGTGCCAAATCATCATTTGTATCATATTGCATTTAAACTCCTAATTCAAACTTCAAATTAAATTAAAGTGGAAAATAAAATTTGTTCAAACACAGAAACTAAAATATTCAGTAAATAACAAATATTCCAGAGACCATTCTAAAATTGTAACCAACATTTAATAAATTAATTAAGTGACCCTAACAGTACCAAAACAGCAAGGTTTAATACATTTTATTTAATATAAAATTTGTGTGAACTCCATTACTCTCCAAACCAATTTTTGTCATTTGTAGGTATTACATAGCATTTAATGGTGCAGGTCACATATTTTGCTAAAGTCATTTGGTGGCCTAACTATTTGCAAAACAGGAAATGAGAGAAAAAAAATAAGAAAAAGGAAATAAAACAGAAAATAAAAAGAAAACAAACCCCTCCCCCCTGGCCCAACTGGGCCACAGCCCAGCCGGCCAGCCCACCCCCTGGCCTATACCCCCCCTCTGGAGACCCCGAAACCCTAGCCCACCCCCACTTCCCCCTCGCTCGCTCCCCCCTCCCCCGATCCAGATTTGGATCGGGCTCGACCTCGCCGCCTCGCCCTCGTCGCCGGCGCCGCCTCGCTGTCCCCGACCACCTCCCTGAGCCGCTCCATCGAGCCTCGCCGCCCTCTTCCCACGAACAAACGGTGAGGCCACGGCCTCCGTCGCCCCGCTCCCCCTCTCTCCCCTCGTTCACCGCCGTCCCGCTGCGCGCCCGCTCGCCCCTGCTGCTTTGGCCACCGGCCCGCGCCGCTCTCCCGCACCTGCCCGTCCACGCGCGCCCGCGCCGCCCCTATCTGCCGTCGCCGGACCGCCTCACCGCGCCCTGGCCACGCTTGTGCGCGCTCGCCGCGTCGGCTTTGCGCCGTTCGCGCCCGCGCCGCGCGCCTGTTGGCCGTCCACCGCACTCCAGCCTCGCACGCGCTCACCCGGCCCGCTCGCGCCTCGCCCTGCCACCGCGCCGCGCTCGCGCACGCTGCTCACTTGCCGCTGCTCCGGCTGCTTCTGCTGCTGCTCGGCCACCGCCGCTGGTGCCGCCCACTCGCCGTGGCCGCGCTCCGGCGTGCCACCTCGCCGCGCCCGCTCGGCCCCGTGCATGCCCGTGCTCGGTGTGGCCTATGGGCCACTGCCAGGTGGGGCCCGACGCCCCTATGCCACTGACAGTGGGGCCCAGCCCCCAGAACGTTTTAAAATAAAAAGAAAATAAAAATGAATTAATAGAATTAATAATTAATTAGTGAATTAATCAAGTTAATTAACTCTAATTAAGTTAATCTAATTAATTAGTTAGTCTAATTAAACAGTAGTTAGATTAACTAAACCCTAATTAAACCTAACAGAGTATGGCAGGTGGGACCCACACGTCAGTTTGACCCAGTCAACGCCCTGTTGACTGCTAACATCATGCTGATGTCAGCATTCACTGTTTCGGATAATGTTGGATTAAATAAATAATTAAATTCAGAAAATGATTTAAACTTTAGAAAATCATATAAAATAAATCGTAACTCCGATGAAAATAATTTATATATGAAAGTTGCTCAGAATTTCGATACGAACCCGAATACGCCCTCCGTATTCCTGTCAGATGCCTCTAGCTAGATGAACATGGAACTTTTAGACCGATTTCGATAAATGAATAGTGCCCAACTTTAATTAAATAAATCCAAATAAATTCCTAATTTAACTAAATCATTTAGTTAGGCAGTAGAACACCCCGGCATATCATTTAGGCATGTCATACATATTGTTTGCATTTTTGCCGTGAATTTATTGTTTCTCTCCCCCTCCTTCTCTCTCGATAGACGTCGAGACCGACGACGCTGCAACTGAGTACGACTACGCTCCAGACGAGCAGCCCGTTGACGACCCCTCTTTCTTGCCAGAGCAACCAGGCAAGCCCCCCCCCTTGAGCATCCAGTTATCGCCCATTCCATTTCTCCTGCTTGCATTAGATTTTGCTACTGTAACTGTTTGTTCCTATTCTGATGCATAGCCTGCTTTTGTAACCTGTTTATTGTTACCTTACCTGCCTATGATAGACTGCTTAGTATAGGTTAGTAGTGAACCATCAGTGACCCCAGCACCTTACCCTTGTTGCCCCTGCTTGATCATCAACGACTCGATCAACGTGATCGTCGACCAGAAACCAACACATCACTTCACCCCTTTAGTTGTACGACTCTGCATAGTTACTATCGAGTGCCGAGGGTGATACCTCGTAACGCACTCCTGATGAATACTCTGCAGTGTAGCTGTTCGGTCGTGGTCATCGAGGGTGACTCCTCCTTCTCCACTTCCAATACGACTCTGTCGTGCAACCCCTCAGTGGGAACCTCGAGGGTGATGCCTCATACGTTCACCCTGATGATTCCATCGAGTGGAATCCATCGAGGGTGATTCCTCGGGTTTCCCCCTTGATGTTATGACCACATGGTTACTTTGACCTTTGTTACAGGCGGGTCGACCCTGATGGGTACCCGCAGAGGGATCTATGTTGTCGGGTGTGCCGGAAGGGCACTCGAGTGTGATATTGTGGCGGAGCTTCAGAAACTCTGATTGTCTCCGCGTGATACTAATTGAGCCTATTGGATTTGGGTTTGTGATCTGAGTGGGTCGACGTGCCCTATACGCACTACCACCACGCGGGATTATGGTTTATGGGGCCCTCTACGTCGTACATTTCTCCCGAAAGCTCATCAGATGTCATGATTCACCGTGCGGGCTGATTGTCGGGAATGGGCTGGATACTTCACTGACGAGTTCAGTATCGCGCCTGCACCCCGGCCAGTCTCGCAACGCGCAGGGTGCCCAGGGCGATGGCCCAAGACCTCTGGGTGCATAGGTTAGTCTAGCGTGCTGACCTCTCTACCGAGCCTAGGTAGGGCGCTGCTTCGTGTTGATCTTCCGAGGCCGGGCATTACCCAGCAAGTGTGTCCGACCAAAGTTGATCGAGCGTGTTGGGTAACAGTAGTGCACCCCTGCAGGGATGAATAATCTATCGATAGCCGGTCCGACGGTAAAGGACGCTCAGTTTGTATATCCCGATCTACTACTTGAACTGGATACTTGATTACTTAATGGAAGCTTCGGGATCGCTTTCTCGCTGGGAGTCGAGGAAGGATCTTTAAGCTGTACTTCAACATGGTTGCTTAATAAAATGCTATTCTACTCTCTTCTATTGCTGCAAGATGGTGGCTTTGTGAAGATGTTTGAAGATGCTAGTCTTCGATAGGACTAGGCCTACTCTCTACTCTGGCTTTTCTGCAGCCCAGTCCACATATACAGCCTTTCTTCATTGATAATGTTGCATATGTAGTGTAGATCCTTGCTTGCTGAGTACTTCGGATGAGTACTCACGGTTGCTTTGTTACTTCTTTTTCCCTATATACCCCTTTTGATGATACATCAGACGATGGAGCCCCGGAGCCAGATGCCACCTCAGCAGCTTACTACCAGGAGGGTCCAAACGACACGTACTACTGGATCGAGCCAGCCGACCAGGAGTAGGATCGGAGGCTCCCAGGCAGGAGGCCTACGCCTTTCGATCTAGAGTCGTTGTTTGTGCTAGCCTTCTTAAGGCAAAACCTTGTCTAACTATGTCTGTACTCAGATAATATTTGTATGACTGACTTATGTATTCGGATCTTCGTGATCCCTGGTCTGTAATATTGTGGATCTCCGTTTAATTGTGTTTAGAGTTGTGTTGTGATATCATCCCGTGAGTCCCTGTGCTTGATCGTACACGTTTGCGTGTATGATTAGTGTACGATTTAGTCGGGAGGGTCACAATAACATGGGAGAAAAAAGATTGCCTTACCCGCCGAACACCACAATGTTCTTTTTTGTTCTCAGCCATATCTAGAACCAAAGAAAAGGAAACCTTTTCTATCGTTGAACGGTTGCCTCATATCTCAACAAAATTGGTCGGTTTCTTTTGTGCAAACCTTCCTCCACTCATCATGACTCCAATAACATGTTGCCTTACCACCCATAAAATAAGAAAAACATGTGTGTCCATGTCCAAACTAAGACACGTTAAGTTTTGTGACAAGTGGTGCCTAGCAGCCACCTTGATTCACAAGGAATCAACTAGAATCATGCCATTTCCAAAACAATGTAATATCATGCCATTTTGGGTGCTATATGTTTTAAAATTATGTTTCAGTGATCGAAGAAAAACTAAACAAATATTTCCATGAGGGAGACATCATAATGTTTTGTATCAAATGTAAGGGGAAAAATCTACTACAAATAAAACAACCCATATATAGTCTTTTCATTAAGAAGTATTCTCAAAGTTTATTATCTACATGGCTAAAACTTATTAATATTCACGTTCACGGAAACCACGATCAATAGATTGGTTAAATGGTGGTTATAGCGTAGGCATTTCACCTAATGGATGGACCATCAATCTTGTACCCATTAATTTATGGGATTTTATTGTGCAAAGTAAATAAACAAATGCAAAAAGTCCATATAATATACTCCATATTTATATTATGACATTTTGATTCCTATACAAATTAAAATTATATTTGATTGCTCAAAGAAAAAAAGAACAATGTTTACAAAAGGGTAGAGTCGAATGTTTTGTACCTAATGTAGGGATAGAAAATGCTCCTACAAATAAAACGCTCTAGGTCTCATCCTTTCAATGAGAAATCAGCTCAAAATTTAAAATCTATGTATCTAACCCTATCAATATTCTCGTCGAGGAACCGATGAGTAGACTACCTAAATGATGGTAACTAAGTAGGTGATCCGAGTTAATCAATCATTTTACAGCTATATAGCAATGTAATACACTATCTTATATGTAAATTTAGTTATGGTTCTCATATCATTGATACAAATATCATGTTCCATATAACCAAAACAAGTTGAAATATATTGCAACCAATTTCCACAGTGGAGTGCACTTTAATTGTGCCTAATAAATGGACCATCAATCTCATATCCTTTAGTGTAAGAGATCTTATACAGTATTGTAGTACAAAAATAAATCATAAATCAACAGATACAAAGAATCCACACCATATACTCCATACCACTGGACTATTCAATCTTACACAGATATGCTTCCATACTAATATTTATTTTGAAAATCATCCATATTAATATGAACAATCTACATTTAACCACCAAATAAAATCCAGGCTGTACAATATCTGGTGGCATGTCTTGACTTTTTTGAACATCAGTACAGACGCAAGCGCTCATACATACGCGCATACACTCACCCATATGAACGCACACACGCACATCCTACCCCTACGAGCACCTCCGAAAGACTAAACCGGCATGTCATCTTGAAATTTATGAAGTCACCGTAGGCGCCTGCGAGCACCAGGACTTGAATCCTGGTGGGCTGGGGATACCACTGTCCCTCTACCATCCAACCACAGGTTGGTTCGAAAACTTCCAGCAAAATCCAAATACCACCGCCAGCACATAAAAGGTTGTTTTTTTGTACAGATAAGGAAAATCCAGGAAAATTCCCAGCTCATCTCTCGCCGTATACTGCTTATATGCTTGCCTCCCTCGCGGACGATAAATACACGACGCACCACCAGAGGAGAAAGAGAAAAAGACGGATCAAATCAATCAACCAGATATAATAGATTAAAAAAAAAATCCACAACCCTAGCCTGCCTGCCATGACGCGGGACGGCGTGCCACCGGCGGCGCCTTCCGGCGGCGGTGCGGGGGACGGGCCGAGGCGGTGCTCGCAGTGCGGGCACCACGGGCACAACTCCCGCACGTGCACGGCGCGCCCCGTGAAGCTCTTCGGCGTGCGCATCGGCGACAAGCCAATCAGGAAGAGCGTCAGCATGGGCAACCTCGCGCAGCTCGCGGAGGGTAGCGGCGGTGCCAGGGCCGAGGGGTACGGCTCCGAGGGCGACGACGACAAACCCCACAGGAAGCGAGGTGGGATTTTTATTTTCCTTCTCTCCCCTGTTTTAGCCTACGGGGAGATGAGATTCTTTGTTTTGTTGCATGTGTATGGAGGTTTAGTCTCTGTTCTGTAAAAAAAATGTGTTCTGATCGCCCTGTGATGTTCTTTACGTAGTTAAGACGATTGTTTGTTGTAGTGTGCAAATATGTGGTTTTGTTGTGAAGGTGCAGTTTTGCTGTTGGCTTTTAAGATGACAAGTGAGAAAGTTTTGATTTTACTGTGCCGATCGAAGTAGTTTTCTGAAACTTTGCGGAAAGTACTGCTTTTAATCTGGTAGTTTCGGTGTTAGTTGGGTTTTTTGTTTGGTTTACGATGCCTAGTGGTGTGCAAAATTAGCAAACTACTCCAACTTAATACTTGCTTGAGAGCTATTTTAGTGTTTAGTTCATCACTTTGTCCCATTACTGACAGATTTGGGGGTTTACTGGTGGTGAGTGGTGCTTGTGACTGCTTCTTGTCGTCAGAATTTACTCCCTCCGTCCCACAATATAAGATCGTTTTTCGAGCTATGTTAGACGGAGGGGTACTTTTTTTTTTGAAACAAATCTGAACTTGTGCTTCTATTCCGCTGTTACCATTCAAGCTTGTGGCCTTGTCACTTAAATGGCTAAATGATTTTATTGCAACCCAGAAATAATATTCATTACAGTCACCAATATCATTAACTAGGTTACACTCACACTCCATATTTTGTACATGATTTGCATTCTTTTAATGTGTGATGGTATACAGTACTGTTATAACTTTCCATGTAACTTCATGCTTGTTCTTTATTCTGTTGGCATTGCTGATTTTTGTGTTTGATTTAAAAATTTGAATGAATGTGTCAAATTTGCATTGAATGCCATTTATTTTGTTGGGTGACAGGTGAGTCATGGTCAGAAGAGGAGCACAAAAATTTTCTACTTGGATTGAATAAATTAGGAAAAGGTGATTGGCGTGGCATATCCCGTAATTATGTTGTCTCGAGGACACCTACTCAAGTTGCTAGCCATGCTCAGAAGTATTTCATTCGCCAAACAAATGTTAATAGGAGAAAGAGAAGATCAAGCCTCTTCGATATGGTTATTGAGGATGTGAGCATCTCTCCCTACCTTTCTATTTCTCTGCATGTAGTGTTGAGGTGCAACCAGGTCCAACTGATTGCACTTAGGCAAACATCTCGTGATGCATTCTTAAGATTGGTGCTTATTCTTTTCCTCTTTGTTCCTGTTGCCTTAGTAAGTTCTCGTATAGCTGTTAGCATAGAATCACCATGTTATATGAAGTAAATAAGACATCTCAAACATAACTGTTTTTTAAATATTTATTGCGTGTCCCCCAGTGTACCAATTGCTTATGATTGTTTTATGGTTTTTAATCAGCCTGGTGACCAGCCACTCTCCCGTTCATCGTCACAAGAGATGCCGCTCTCCCGTTCATCTTCACAAGATGTAGAAGAGTTCGTAGATGATCTACGGCCTGTTACTGCTCCTGTGACACCACCCGCTCCTATGCCGGTGATAACATCTGTTTCTGTCCCACCACCAGTGCCAGTAATGGCACCACCTGCTCCTGTGCCTACGCTAACATATGCATCAGCCCCATCGCCAGTTCTAGCAATGGCACATCAACCTCAGGGCAATGAATCGGCTGGTTCAAGTTCAGTTGCTGGAGAAGCAGGGATGGTGATGCCACAAGTGATGCCCCCATATGGTTATCCTCCAATGATGATTCCTGCACCTCACTATGTCCAAGCAGTTTTTCCGTATCCATACTATGGCTATGCTCCAATGTTCTATGGGCCACCAGTCTCTATGCAAGCATCATCACCAGGTACAGTACAAGCATCACATGAGCCTGTCAGGCCTGTTGCCGTCCACTCAGCTCCCCCGGTAAATGTTGAAGACCTGTACAACATGTCCAAACTCAACCTGAAGGGTGACTCAAGTACCAACGGTGTTGCGCCTAACTTGGCGTTGCCTCCAAATCCAAATGGGAGACCAGAGAGGCAATCTGCTTTCCATGGAAAAGGGCCTGAAAATGGCTCATCGAATGGACTAATCCCGACAAAATGATTCTGTGGCTAGACCTTTAATGTGTATGTAACCCTTAGCTATTATTATAGTAAAATCATGATATAGCTTTCTTGGTTATGTTCCGTGAGTAAATTTACTGTTAATCTGTCATCAAGGTTGCATTTGTGTTTTGCCCTATTGATTTTCCCAAATTCACATCGATTCTCATACATGACAGAGTTGGATTGTTGCACTTACATTTCTGCACAGAATATTTGCGCCTTCTGAGTATAAATCTCACAGGTTACCTCTACACAAAAGTATCAGGGCCACTCTTGTGGATGAGGCAGGATTGAGCTATCTTGCTCAGAAAAAGGATCATGTTATGTATCATTTCTTCAGAGTGCATTCAGTACAACCTGCCATGGATGAATGTCGAGATTTTAAATTGAAATAACTTTCGTATCTTGTTCTGAATTGCACATTGATGGTGAGTGGCTTATGAGTATTGTCCTACGGACCGCATGTCTGCTTTCCCAGTCCCATCGGATACGTAGTAGTAATAAGACTTCCCATGATGCATGGCCAAGATCAAACTCAATTCTTGTAAGAAATTAAATCAATAGTAATGAGCTGTCTTTCTCATAAGCATCTATAGACTTCTAACTTCTAAGACCAACTCCAACGCGCCGACGCAAACGAATGCAGATTTGGTCCACTTTTTATCCATCGGCTGTAGGGGCTTTGTCCACCCTCATCCGCGCAAACATTGCCAGTGTGCCCAACCGGCCAACCCATTTAAAATTGTACCAAATACATTGAAAGAAAAAGAGCCGATACATCTATTAGTTTTCTACATGAGTCCACATATACTCAACCAAATCATTTTGAAGTTGAATCTGAGTCGTCCAATCATGCATTTCTTGATGAAATTGGGTGAACTCTGCAAACGTTGTTGCTCCGTGCCCATGCTCAATATTTTCACCTGAAAATCCCACCCTTGGTCGAAGAGGCTGCCATCATGCTCATCCTCTACGATCATGTTTGTGCGTGATAACACAAGCAATCATCACCTCCCACATCTTATGAGTGCTCACCAAAAGCAGGGTGTATGATAGCCCGTCAAGATTAGGGCACACCAAAAGCACACTGCAAATCCTTCTTAGCACTCTCTTGTTCTTGGGTAAACCTAGCCCTCTTCTCTCCTACTGGCTTGAAGATTGTCTTCACAATAGTCGACCACTGAGGATAGATACCATCAGCTAGGTAGTATCCCTTGTTGTATTGGTGGCCATTGACCTCAAAAGTTGACATCTGGGGAGTTGCCTTCTGAAAGCCTTGTGAACACCGGAGAACACTGAAGCACGTTGACGTCATTGTGAGAGTCTGCCATGCCGAAAAAAGCGTGCCAAATAAGGTCTTGTGATGCTACAGCTTCAAGTATTGACCGTGCAAGCTTTAACACACCCCTTATATTGCCTCTACCAAGCAAATGGACAGTTCTACCACTCCCAGTGCATACAGTCTATGCTACCAATCATTCACGGAAAAGCCCCTCGATTCATTGATCGCCAACAAACCGGGCAGTATCCGTAGCATTTGGTTCTCTCAAGTACTTCGGGCCAAACACTGCAACCACAGCTTTTGCAGAACTTGTACAATGATGCAAGGCATGTGGACTCACTCATGCGGACATACTCATCCACAAGATCACTAGGAATTCCGTATGCAAGCATCCGGATAGCTGTAGTACATTTTCGATAAGAGGAGAAGTCAACCTTTCCAAGGGCATCATACTTGCATTTGAAGAATCTCAGACCTACCACTCCCCCCCCCACGAATACGTTTGAACACATGTCTCGCCATCCAGAAGTGTTGCCGGAAAAGCTTGGCATTGAACAGCAGGGATGTGAGCTGGAAATAATCGCTATAGAGCAGGCAATGGTCGTTCTCTCTATTACGATTCAACCCCGGGGCATGGCCCAGGATTGATCTGAAGGAAATATGCCCTAGAGGCATTAATAAAGTTGTTATTTTATATTTCCTTATATCATGATAAATGTTTATTATTCATGCTAGAATTGTATTAACCAGAAACTTGATACATGTGTGAATACATAGACAAAACAAAGTGTCCCTAGTATGCCTCTACTTGACTAGCTCGTTAATCAAAGATGGTTAAGTTTCTGACCATAGACATGTGTTGTCATTTGATGAACGGGATCACATCATTAGGAGAATGATGTGATGGACAAGACCCATCCGTTAGCTTAGCATAATGATCGTTAAGTTTTATTGCTATTGCTTTCTTGATGACTTATACATATTCCTCTGACTATGAGATTATGCAACTCCCGAATACCGGAGGAATACCTTGTGTGCTATCAAACGTCACAACGTAACCGGGTGATTATAAAGATGCTCTACAGGTGTCTCCGAAGGTGTTTGTTGGGTTGGCATAGATCGAGATTAGGATTTGTCACTCCGTGTATCGGAGAGGTATCTCTGGGCCCTCTCGGTAATGCACATTACTATAAGCCTTGCAAGCAATGTGACTAATGAGTTAGTTACGGGATGATGCATTACGGAACGAGTAAAGAGACTTGCCGGTAACGAGATTGAACTAGGTATGATGATACCGACGATCGAATCTCGGGCAAGTAACATACCGATGACAAAGGGAATGACGTATGTTTTTACGCGGTTTGACCGATAAAGATCTTCGTAGAATATGTAGGAGCCAATATGAGCATCCAGGTTCCGCTATTGGTTATTGACCGGAGATGTGTATCGGTCATGTCTACATAGTTCTCGAACCCGTAGGGTCCGCACGCTTAACGTTCGATGACGATTTGTATTATGAGTTATGTGATTTGATGACCGAAGTTTGTTCGGAGTCCCGGATGAGATCACGGACATGATGAGGAGTCTCGAAATGGTCGAGACATAAAGATTGATATATTGGAAGGTTATGTTCGGGCACCGGAATGGTTTCGGAAAGGTTCGGACATTTTTCGGAGTACCGGGAGGTTACCGGAACCCCCCGGGGGACTAGTGGGCCTTCATGGGCCCTAGTGGAGAGAGGAGGCAGGCGGCCCGGTGGTGGCGCGCGCCCCCCCAAGCCTAAACTCAATTGGACTAGGGGTGGGGGGCGCGGCCCCCCTTTCCTTCTTCTCCTCCACCTCTTTTCCCTTCCCCCTTCTCCGGAAAAGGAAAGGGGAATCCTACTAGGACTGGGAGTCCTAGTAGGACTCCCCCCTTGGCGCGCGCCCTCTAGGCCGGCCGCCTCCTCCCCCCTCCTTTATATACGGGGGAGGGGGGCACCCCAAAGGCACACCAAGATTTGTCTTAGCCGTGTGCGGTGCCCTCCTCCACAGTTACACACCTCGGTCATATCGTCGTAGTGCGTAGGCAAAGCCCTGCGCCGGTAACTTCATCATCACCATCGCCACGCTGTCGTGCTGACGGAACTCTCCCTCGTGCTCAACTGGATCAAGAGCTCGAGGGACGTCATCGAGCTGAACGTGTGCTGAACTCGGAGGTGCCGTATGTTCGGTGCTTGATCGGTTGGGTCGCGAAGACGTTCGACTACATCAACCGTGTTAAGCTAACGCTTCCGCTTTCGGTCTACGAGGTTACGTGGACATACTCTTCCCCTCTCGTTGCTATGCATCTCCTAGATAGATCTTGCGTGAGCGTAGGAATATTTTTGAAATTGCATGCTACGTTCCCCAACAGTGGCATCCGAGCCAGGTCTATGCGTAGATGATATGCACGAGTAGAACACAAAGAGTTGTGGGCGATAATAGTCATACTGCTTACCACCAACGTCTTACTTTGATTTGGCGGTATTGTTGGATGAAGCGGCCCGGACCGACATTACATGACCGCGTTCATGAGACTGGTTCTACCGACGTGCTTTGCACAAAGGTGGCTGGCGGGTGTCTGTTTCTTCAACTTTAGTTGAATCGAGTTTGACTACGGCCGGTCCTTGTTGAAGGTTAAAACAACACACTTGACGAAAAACCATTGTGGTTTTGATGCGTAGGTAAGAACGGTTCTTGCTAGAAGCCCGTAGCAGCCACGTAAAACTTGCAACAACAAAGTAGAGGACGTCTAACTTATTTTTGCAGGGCATGCTGTGATGTGATATGGTCAAGACATGATGTGATATACGTTATTGTATGAGATGATCATGTTTTGTAAAAGTTATCGGCAACTGGCAGGAGCCTTATGGTTGTCGCTATATTGTATGAAATGCAATCGCCATGTAATTGCTTTACTTTATCACTATGCGGTAGCGATAGTCGTAGAAGCAATAGTTGGCGAGACGACAACGACGCTACGATGGAGATCAAGGTGTCAAGCCGGTGATGATGGAGATCATGACGGTGCTTTGGAGATGGAGATCAAAGGCACAAGATGATGATGGCCATATCATGTCACATATTTTGATTGCATGTGATGTTTATCTTTTATGCATCTTATTTTGCTTAGTACGGCGGTAGCATTATAAGATGATCCCTCACTAAATTTCAAGGTATAAGTGTTCTCCCTGAGTATGCACCGTTGCGACAGTTCGTCGTGCCGAGACACCACGTGATGATCGGGTGTGATAAGCTCTACGTTCACATACAACGGGTGCAAGCCAGTTTTGCACGTGCAGAATACTCGGGTTAAACTTGACGAGCCTAGCATATGCAGATATGGCCTCGGAACACTGAGACTGAAAGGTCGAACGTGAATCATATAGTAGATATGATCAACATAGAGATGTTCACCATTGAAAACTACTCCATCTCACGTGATGATCGGACATGGTTTAGTTGATATGGATCACATGATCATTTAGATGACTAGAGGGATGTCTATCTAAGTGGGAGTTCTTAAGTAATATGATTAATTGAACTTAATTTATCATGAACTTAGTACCTGATAGTTTTTGCATATCTATGTTGTTGTAGATCAATGGCCCGTGCTACCGTTCCCTTGAATTTTAATGCGTTCCTAGAGAAAGCTAAGTTGAAAGATGATGGTAGCAACTACACGGACTGGGTCCGTAACTTGAGGATTATCCTCATTGCTGCACAGAAGAATTATGTCCTTGATGCACCGCTAGGTGAAAGGCCTACTGCAGGAGCAGATGCTGATGTTATGAACGTCTGGCAAGCTCGATCTGATGACTACTCGATAGTTCAGTGTGCCATGCTTTACGGCTTAGAATCGGGACTTCAAAGACGTTTTGAACGTCATGGAGCATATGAGATGTTCCAAGAGTTGAAGTTAATATTTCAAGCAAATGCCCGAGTTGAGAGATATGAAGTCTCCAACAAGTTCTATAGCTGCAAGATGGAGGAGAATAGTTCTGTCGGTGAACATATACTCAGAATGTCTGGGTACCATAACCACTTGACTCAGCTGGGAGTTAATCTTCCTGATGATAGTGTCATTGACAGAGTTCTTCAATCACTGCCACCAAGCTATAAAGGCTTCGTGATGAACTATAATATGCAAGGGATGGAAAAGACAATTCCCGAGCTCTTCGCGATGCTAAAGGCTGCGGAGGTAGAAATAAAAAAGGAGCATCAAGTGTTGATGGTTAACAAGACCACTAGTTTCAAGAAAAAGGGCAAAGGGAAGAAGGGGAACTTCAAGAAGAATAGCAAGCAAGTTGCTAATCCCGGGAAGAAGCCCAAGTCTGGACCTAAGCCTGAAACTGAGTGCTTCTACTGCAAAGGGACTGATCACTAGAAGCGGAACTGCCCCAAGTATTTGGTGGATAAGAAGGATGGCAAAGTGAAAGGTATATTTGATATACATGTTATTGATGTGTACCTTACTAATGCTTGTAGTAGCACCTGGGTATTTGATACTGGTTCTGTTGCTCATATTTGCAACTCGAAACAGGAGCTACGGATTAAACGAAGATTGGCTAAGGACGAGGTGACGATGCGCGTGGGAAATGGTTCCAAAGTCGATGTGATCGCCGTCGGCACGCTACCTCTACATCTACCTTCGGGATTAGTTTTAGACCTGAATAATTATTATTTGGTGCCAGCGTTGAGCATGAACATTATATCTGGATCTTGTTTGATGCGAGACGCTTATTCATTTAAATCAGAGAATAATGATTGTTCTATTTATATGAGTAATATCTTTTATGGTCATGCACCCTTGAGGAGTGGTCTATTTTTGTTGAATCTCGACTGTAGTGATACACATATTCATAATATTGAAGCCAAAAGATGCAAAGTTGATAATGATAGTGCAACATATTTGTGGCACTGCCGTTTAGGTCATATTAGTGTAAAGCGCATGAAGAAACTCCATGCAGATGGACTTTTGGAATCACTTGATTATGAATCATTTGATACTTGCGAACCATGCCTCATGGGCAAGATGACTAAAACTCCGTTCTCCAGAACAATGGAGCGAGCTAATGACTTGTTGGAAATAATACATACCGATGTATGCGGTCCGATGAGTGTTGAAGCTCGCGGCGGGTATCGTTATTTACTGACCTTCACAGATGATTTGAGCAGATATGGGTATATCTACTTAATGAAACATAAGTCTGAAACATTTGAAAAGTTCAAAGAATTTCAGAGTGAAGCATCGTAACAAGAAAATAAAGTTTCTACGATCTGATCGCGGAGGCGAATATTTGAGTTACGAGTTTGGTCTTCATTTAAAACAATGTGGAATAGTTTCGCAATTCACGCCACCTGGAACACCACAGCGTAATGGTGTGTCCGAACGTCGTAATCGTACTTTATTAGATATGGTGCGATCTATGATGTCTCTTACCGATTTACCACTATCGTTTTGGGATTATGCATTAGAGACAGCTGCATTCACGTTAAATAGGGCATCATCTAAATCCGTTGAGATGACACCGTATGAACTGTGGTTTGGCAAGAAACCTAAGCTGTCGTTTCTTAAAGTTTGGGGTTGCGATGCTTATGTGAAAAAGCTTCAGACTGATAAGCTCGAACCCAAATCGGAGAAGTGCGTCCTTATAGGATACTCAAAAGAAACTATTGGGTACACCTTCTATCACAGATCCGAAGGCAAGATCTTTGTTGCTAAGAATGGATCCTTTCTAGAGAAGGAGTTTCTCTCGAAAGAAGTGAGTGGGAGGAAAGTAGTACTTGATGAGGTAATTGTACCTTCTCTCGAATTGGAGAATAACTCATCACAGAAAATAGTTCCCGTGATGCCTACACCAATTAGTGAGGAAGCTAATGATGATGATCATGAAACTTCGGATTAAGTTACTACCGAACCTCGTAGGTCAACCAGAGTACGTTCCGCACCAGAGTGGTATGGTAATCCTGTTCTGGAAGTCATGTTACTAGACCATGACGAACCTACGAACTATGAGGAAGCGATGATGAGCCCAGATTCCGCGAAATGGCTTGAGGCCATGAAATCTGAGATGGGATCCATGTATGAGAACAAAGTGTGGACTTTGGTTGACTTGCCCGATGATCGGCAAGCCATAGAGAATAAATGGATCTTCAAGAAGAAGACTGACGATGACAGTAATGTTACTGTCTACAAAGCTCGACTTGTTGCGAAAGGTTTTCGACAAGTTCAAGGAGTTGACTACGATGAGACCTTCTCACCCGTAGCGATGCTTAAGTCTGTCCGAATCATGTTAGTAATTGCCGCATTTTATGATTATGAAATTTGGCAAATGGATGTCAAAACTGCATTCCTTAATGGATTTCTTAAAGAAGAGTTGTATATGATGCAACTAAAAGGTTTTGTCAATCCTAAAGGTGCTAACAAAGTGTGCAAGCTCCAGCGATCCATTTATGGACTGGTGCAAGCATCTCGGAGTTGGAATATACGCTTTGATGAAGTGATCAAAGCATATGGTTTTATACAGACTTTTGGAGAAGCCTGCATTTACAAGAATGTGAGTGGGAGCTCTGTAGCGTTTCTGATATTATATGTGGATGACATATTGTTGATTGGAAATGATATAGAATTTCTGGATAGCATAAAAGGATACTTGAATAAGAATTTTTCAATGAAAGACCTCGGTGAAGCTGCTTATATATTGGGCATCAAGATCTATAGGGATAGATCAAGACGCTTAATAGGACTTTCACAAAGCACATACCTTGATAAAGTTTTGAAGAAGTTCAAAATGGATCAGTCAAAGAAAGGGTTCTTGCCTGTGTTGCAAGGTGTGAAGTTGAGTAAGACTCAAAACCCGACCACGGCAGAAAATAGAAAGAGAATGAAAAGTCATTCCCCATGCCTCAGTCATAGGTTCTATAAAGTATGCTATGCTGTGTACCAGACCTATTGTATACCTTGCCATGAGTTAAGCAAGGGGGTACGATAGTGATCCAGGAGTGGATCACTGGACAGCGGTCAAAGTTATCCTTAGTTACCTAAGAGTACTAAGGAAATGTTTCTCGGTTATGGATGTGATAAAGAGTTCATCGTAAAGAGTTACTTCGATGCAAGCTTTGACACTAATCTAGATGACTCTAAGTCTCAATCTAGATACATATTGAGAGTGGGAGCAATTAGCTAGAGTAGCTCCGTGCAGAGCATTGTAGACATAGAAATTTGCAAGATACATACGGATCTGAATGTGGCAGACCCGTTGACTAAACTTCTCTCACAAGCAAAACAAGATCACACCTTAATACTCTTTGAGTATTAATCACATGGTGATGTGAACTAGACTATTAACTCTAGTAAACCCTTTGGGTATTGGTCACATGGCGATGTGAACTATTGGTGTTAAATCACATGGCGATGTGAACTAGATTATTGAATCTAGTGCAAGTAGGAGACTGAAGGAAATATGCCCTAGAGGCAATAATAAAGTTGTTATTTTATATTTCCTTATATCATGATAAATGTTTATTATTCATGCTAGAATTGTATTAACCAGAAACTTGATACATGTGTGAATACATAGACAAAACAAAGTGTCCCTAGTATGCCTCTACTTGACTAGCTCGTTAATCAAAGATGGTTAAGTTTCTGACCATAGACATGTGTTGTCATTTGATGAACGGGATCACATCATTAGGAGAATGATGTGATGGACAAGACCCATTCGTTAGCTTAGCATAATGATTGTCAAGTTTTATTGCTATTTCTTTCTTCATGACTTATACATATTCCTCTGACTATGAGATTATGCAACTCCCAAATACTGGAGGAACACCTTGTGTGCTATCAAATGTCACAACGTAACTGGGTGATTATAAAGATGCTCTACAGGTGTCTCCGAAGGTGTTTGTTGGGTTGGCATAGATCGAGATTAGGATTTGTCACTCCGTGTATCGGAGAGGTATCTCTGGGCCCTCTCGGTAATGCACATTACTATAAGCCTTGCAAGCAATGTGACTAATGAGTTAGTTACGGGATGATGCATTATGGAACGAGTAAAGAGACTTGCCGGTAATGAGATTGAACTAGGTATGATGATACCGACGATTGAATCTCGGGCAAGTAACATACTGATGACAAAGGGAATGACGTATGTTGTTATGCGGTTTGACCGATAAAGATCTTCGTAGAATATGTAGGAGCCAATATGAGCATCCAGGTTCCGCTATTGGTTATTGACCGGAGATGTGTCTCGGTCATGTCTACATAGTTCTCGAACCCGTAGGGTCCGCACGCTTAACGTTCGATGACGATTTGTATTATGAGTTATGTGATTTGATGACCGAAGTTTGTTCGGAGTCTCGGATGAGATCACGGACATGATGAGGAGTCTCAAAATGGTCGAGACATAAAGATTGATATATTGGAAGGTTATGTTCGGGCACCGGAATGGTTTCGGAAAGGTTCGGACATTTTTCGGAGTACCGGGAGGTTACCGGAACCCCCCGGGGGACTAGTGGGCCTTCATGGGCCCTAGTGGAGAGAGGAGGCAGGCGGCCAGGTGGTGGCGTGCACCCCCCCAAGCCCAAACCGAATTGGACTAGGGGTGGGGGGCGCGGCCCCCCTTTCCTTCTTCTCCTCCACCTCTTTCCCCTTCCCCCTTCTCCGGAAAAGGGAGTCCTATTAGGATTCCCCCCTTGGCGTGCCCCCTCTAGGCCGGCCGCCTCCTCCCCCCCTCCTTTATATACGGGGGAAGGGGCACTCCAAAGGCACACCAAGATTTGTCTTAGCCGTGTGCGGTGCCCCCCTCCACAGTTACACACCTCGGGCATATCGTCGTAGTGCTTAGGCGAAGCCCTGCGCCGGTAACTTCATCATCACCGTCGCCACGCTGTCGTGCTGACGGAACTCTCCCTCGTCCTCAACTGGATCAAGAGCTCGAGGGACGTCATCGAGCTGAACGTGTGCTGAACTTGGAGGTGCCGTACGTTCGGTGCTTGATCGGTTGGATCACGAAGACGTTCGACTACATCAACCGCGTTAAGCTAACGCTTCCGCTTTCGGTCTACGAGGGTACGTGGACATACTCTTCCCCTCTCATTGCTATGCATCTCCTAGATAGATCTTGCGTGAGCGTAGGAATATTTTTGAAATTGCACGTTCTCCAACATGATCACCTAAACATGGGACGCATCCTAGAAATGTGCTCATTGAGGCCCATAGTAGCAACAAAATTCATCATCGCCGGATGAACATATGACGTTATTATAAAAGAACACATCCAAGCTATCCACCATGGTACCTTGTTGCCGAACACCTTGTGGGCGGCAACAGAGGCGGGCGTGATGGAGTCACGGGCGGTGAAGGGCAGCGTCCTCTCCTCCTACAGGCAGCAGGCCTGTCGAAGCCCGCGCCCTCCGGTGATGACCGTGGAGGCAGAGGCGGTGCCGGCAACCCTGGGTAGACGTGTCTTTCTCGTGCTCCGACAGGGGCAAGTAGCGGCCGCAATCGCCAACAAGAGTCATCACCAGTTGATTCGGTGGCGGTGCAGAAGTCAGTGGATGCGGGGGCGACACCTGGGGCAATTGCGAAACGGCCGGAACTGGGTGGTGCCGATGAGGGCGGCGAAGCCGTGGTGCTGAGTGTGGAGGGGGAGGGGGATAATGGCCATTGTGCCACAGACAGGCGGGCCGGGGGAGGACAAGGGGAGGGTGTCACGGGCGTCCGCGACTTGTCTACATAGACACAAACCCGGGTCAAATTTGGGCTGAAAATGGGTCCTGGCGGATAGAAAAACGGGCATCCGTCAGTTTGCTTCAGCGCGTTGGGCCGCGTTTTCTGTCCGCGCGGACCCAAAAGGACGCGTCTGGATGAATTGCGTCGGCACGTTGGAGTTGCCCTAAGGGCATCTCCAAGGGTAAACCTCAAATGGACACCCTCAATTGTTCGTGGACAGCTGGGCGGGCATTGACCGTCCAAGCCTAGCCCTAAAAAAAATCTCATTTTCTCTTCAAAATGCAACATCTTCGAGATAAATAGATGTTCGACATTATATTTGACAAACAAATATTTAATAACTATTCTCTAAAGTTATTTGTAACTAATCTATTATCACCACGGTCGGAGCCGTGGAAGACAACTCCTCCTCGAACACATCGAAGTTGGCATAATCGGTGTCGGCTGAATCGGTGATGGGAGCGACGACAACTTCCTTTTCAGCATAGAAGAAGGTGTCGCTGCTGCTCATCCTAGCCACCTTCTTTTGCCAAATGGCCTGATTGGGGGCATCAATGGGCTTTGCAATGCGCAGGCTTGGCTTGTGCCTTGTGTCAGGCAGCGAGTGCCTCCGCCTAAATTGCACATTCGACATGTGCTGGGAAACATAGTAGATAAAAATCGCCCTACGGTCACCCAGCAAGAATATGAAGATGCATAAACGGTTTCGATCATGATCGTTACCTACTCCAAGTAGCAGCGGAAGTAGACGAGTCGGTGTATATCATACTTGGAGTCCCTCGAACCATAGATGAACGATCCAGCAAACTGCGCATGAATAGTCCCTTGGACGGAAGACCGAAAGCACAACCTCTTTACAAGTTGCAAGCGTACGACATTCACGATTCAGCAGCGCTTCACCATCCAGAGCTAATCGTTGCCAGAGAATTAGAGGGAGGAGATTATAACTACACTCGACTTCTAATTATGAGTATTAGAGGATCTAGGTCAAGCTCTAATTGATCAACTAGGACCAACTAGAACTAGAGAACTAGAGGAAGCTCCCAAACTTGTGAGTTCAAAACTGCCAAAAGTCTCTAGTATATATAGGTTGGAGGAGGAGGGGTGTCACAAGAGGGAGGGAAAGTGCCCCTCCCTTGTCCGGCCAAGAGGAGGGGGATTACCCCTCCAATTCGGCCTCCCTCTCCCCTTTCCATGGGGAGAAGGGGGCACCACCCTTCTTGGGCCATTGTGACCCAAGTTGCCTTCCACCTCTTTACCTTTAAGGCCCGTTGATATTAAATTAAATATAAAACCTCCTAGCAATTACTAGATCCTTTTATTAGTAATTTAACATTTCTGGAAACATTTTCCACCTATATATTATTTATCTATAATACCCTGTATTGCCCAATAAACTCTGAAACCCTTCCGGTGACCCCGAAAAGCTTCTCGTTCCTCTCGAAACTATTTCGAATATTAATGGAACAATTACACAAATAAATCCTTGAGACTCTCGATCTACTAAACTCAGTATATCATGATTACCTTAAGCTTGTGACCCTGAAGGTTCAATAAAACATAGACATGAACGAAACTCCGTTTAAAGACCGATAGCGGAACCGTGGACGTCCATATTGATCCCTATGATTACAAATGGCATTCGAGCGAACCATTGGTTATCATGTGATATTCCCTTTGCTTCACGATACTTTAAAAACTAGAGATGTATTGGTATCCTCTTGAGTCATACACATGCTCACTATACTGTTATTCTCGTTATCGGTTTTGTTCTTCTTTCTCATTGATATGTTCCGGCATTCCCATGACATAGTCACCTGTGTCTGGACAGACAATGATGGATGCCATCACACCAGAGGGCCCTAAGAATATCTCTCCATCGTCAGGGGAGTAAATCCCACTCTCGAGCTATCTAGTCTGTTATCAAACTTTTTGATGAACCTGTAAGTTGTTGTTATGATCATCGTGTTACTGATAACGTTTGAGCAACCCCAAAGCTCATAGTGACTACGATACTCTCATGGTCTAAGGAACAAAAAACACATGTTAACACTCCGTGTTATAACAATTGATTTCAGGCGATATTATCTCAAAGTATAACAAACAAGTTTGGGTCGATTCAAATATGATCGTTCTTCTAATGTCATACTCTCAATGTTGTTTTAGGACAATCGTTACACTTAATGATATCCTAAGATCTGGAAAACATGATCACCAACAACACTTGAGCTACTCTTAGAGGCTAGACCAGGAATCTAATCTTTACCGATGATCATTCCACACGTGCATATGAGTTTTCCACTGAATTGCATATTCTAGGATCATAGCAGTAGAATATAAACTCTTAATTATGAAAACAGAAATATAATAACACAATATTATTACCTCTAGGGCATAATTCCAACAAAATCCCACTTGCACTAGAGTCAATAATCTAGTTTATAGTCTTTATAACACCTATGGCTTATCCCATGTTGCTCATGCTTTGCTCGTGCTTGAGTCTTCATCATCGGTTTTGACACATACAAATCCATGTAACATTTTGTACTTTGTCATGTCTGGTCTTTACGTGGGATCTAGATTCCTTTTGCTTGTAGCAACGACACTACTATTCACAATACAATGTCATTGGTTTCATTACACTTAGTATCACACGAACTATATCAAGACACTTCTTGATCCAAACTACTTTGAAACATCTAATGCTTTCAACATATTCTTCTTTCGCTATAGAATCCACAGTATTGTTCATGCTTGAAAACAATTCCAAACGATTATCTTAGTATAGCCTGATAATAATTTATATCAGTCATGAAGCTGGTGTTTGTGTAACCATTTACAACAACCTCTTCATCTCCTCCATTGACAAAGAGCAAGTCCTTTATCTTTCTGAGGCACTTAAATATATAACAACTACCTAGTGAGCTAATCCAAGATCACTTTGGTATCTGCTACTAACACTTAGTACATAAGAAACATTTGGCCTAATACATACCATAGCATTCATGATGGATTCATTTATCGAGGCATATTGAATTCCATTCATCTGTGCATGCTTATCAGTTGTCTTTAGGACATTGATTTCTTCTAAACATCATGCTATGTGACATTGGGAGAAAACACATTCTCCATTTTAAACCTTTTAAAAGCTTTTCAATTTTGGCTTAGCGTAATTAGACATTTTGATCTATCTATATAGATCTTTATGACCAATAAGTTGCTTTGCCTTAGACTTTCATTGCAAAGATATTTTCAAAATCTTTCATTGTGCTTAGAAACTTTATATTGTTTCTAATCAACAACATGTCATTTACCTATGAAGATTAGAAATGCTATAGGGCTCCCACCAAACTTCATACATACACAAGTTTCTTCATCATTTAAAAAAAATTAAACTCTTTAACTATTTCATTAAAATGTTGATTCCAGCTCCTTGATGCTTGCTTCAAACTATAGATAGGTTTTTGAAGATTGCACACCTTTCCGGTATTCTTAGGATTGACAAAACCTTCTGGTTGTATCATCTATACGTCCTATCCATTTAGGAAACTAGTTTTGACATCCATCTGTGTAGGAGATATGCCCTAGAGGCAATAATAAATGTTATTGATTATCTCCCTATTCATAATTAGGTTTATGTTCCATGCTATAACTGCTATGGTTCTCGGGTCTGCAATAAAACGAGGCTTGGAGGAAGACTCATATGCACGTGTGGGATAATAAACGATAAAATGTATTCCTAGTCAAGCCTCTATGACTGGCTCAAGTGTTGCATGATGGTTCTGTTTTCCTGATCATGGGCATGTCTATGCCAGCAACTTTGAGGGCACAATGTTAGAAGAACATTTGTGTTGAATCGACCCAAATTGATGTTATGCTATAAGATACATTCGTCACAAGTTAATGGTTAATAACACAGAGATGGTTAACGTTTGCATGATTCCTTAGACCATGAGAGTATCGGGTTTCTTCATGCTTGCTTCATGAACTTTGGGGTTTGTTAAACGTCATCCGTAAATGGGTGGCTATTACGGCGGCTTACGGGTTCATGGAAAAGTGTGTCAAGTAACTTGATAGCTCGAGATTGGGATTTGCTCCTCCGACGATGGAGAGATATCTCTGGGCCCTCTCGGTGTTATGGTATCCATCATCGTCTGGCCAGACACTTTGTGATTTGATCACGGGGATGCCAGAACACGGTAACGAGAAAAGAGAACAATACCGGTAACGAGGTAACTAGCATAGTGGACAATTTGTTGATCCACGGGAATGCCAACATGTCTCACCTCGGGTATTTGTAACATATCGCGAAGCAACAGGAATAGCACACGGCAACTGGAGGTTCACTCAAATATTTATTCGTGTGGGTATAGGGGTCAATATGGGTGTCCACGGCTCCGATGTTGATCATTGATCGGAAAGAGTTCCGGTCATGTCTATACTTCACCGAACCTATAGGGTCACACGCTTAAGGGTCATCTATCTGTTGAACGCTAGACAGGGAGTCTGAGAGAAAGTCACCGAAAATGTTTCGGAGACAACGAAAGAGTTCCGAGAGAGAGAACACCGAAAGAGTTTCGGTAAAACCGAAAAGTTGTTTCGGAATATATTATTTGGTCAAAAAGGGTTTCGGCACCGCCTGGAAATTTTCAGAGGATGCCAGAATTGGTCTGGGAACTTCTGGGAATTTTCAGAGAGAAAAACCAGAAATGTTCCGAAACTGCCGTAACCGCTGTTGATGCTTTCCGCTGATAAAAACCACCGCACCGAAAATGTTTCGGATCGTGCCCAGAATGATTTTAGAGGGTGCTAGAAATGTTCTGGGACCTTTTGGAATTTTTCAGAAAAAGTTTCGCGGAAAACTTCTTGTCTCAGCGCGAGGGGACAAGATCCGACGAATCGGGGGTTGCATGTTTGGTGGCTTTTTGTCTAGGGAGCATGCATGTTTCATGGAGACATGTTGGTGGCTTGTTGGGGGGGGCCCCCCATGGGGGGGGACAAGATGTGGGCCGGCCCAAGGGCTGCCATGGTGGTGTCTCCTTGGTGCCCCCCTTGTGTTACCATTATGCCCTTTCATGTGTGACATGAAGCTTGGGTATTTTGGTATTTCAACATCCCACCCCACCCCTTGCCTTGGCCTATAAAAGGAGGAGTTGGGGCTGCCATCTCCTTCATCCCCTTGCTCTCATACTCATGCCATGCAATTATCTGGCTTCTCTCTCCCTCCCACGAAAAGAGTTTCGTAGAGCCGATAGGCTGTCTGGGTTCCGGTGGGAACTAGTTCTGGACGGCGAATCCCTGCCGGATAGATGACACCGTATGTGTGCAACTCTGTAGAGAGGTCGTAGTTTCGATCTTAGTGCCCGAGGGGCTGTTCGAGAGTGCCTCCCGAAGGGCTGTCCATGTGACGATACGAGTTCTGTGAGTCCTCCCGAAGGGCTGTCCGAGTGACCGTTCGAGTTTCGAAGGTCCTCCCGAAGGGCTGTCCGCGACACCGTCCGGGGGACTGTTCGACCGCCTCCCGGAGGGCTGTCTGAAGGGAAGACGAGGGTATACATCCTCGCGGTTGGGAGGTTGTAAATCCTAGCTGCGGGGATCTGCACCGCCGATCGTCATCGACTCTACTTCCGCTGCGCTACGAGTCGGTAACGAAACAGATCAAAACCTTGTATGCAGTCTCCATAGTGGTCCTGGGCTGGTGCGTAGGTCGGAAATTTTTTGTTTTCTGCTGCGTTACCCTACAGTGGCATCATGAGCCGTGCTATGCGTAGATGCAGGTTGTGATCTAGAATACATGGAGATGTATGGGTGTTGCACAATATAATTAGGTAGTAGATGAGTTCTATTACTGAAAATTATTTGTGCGGGTAGCAGATGAAATCTGTTACCCGATGTTCTTGTTGCTTCCTTCGAATTTGCGTAGTCCTGATCTTGACAGCATTGTGGAATCTGACAAAGTTCTGGCAATCCGCGATCCTTTCATGCTGCTCCTGAGTATGCTGATTGACAGATCAACGAAGTGCTAATAGTTCTTTGGGTTCCACTTTAGTTAAAGAAAGAGGGATGTTTCGCAAACGAAAGGGCAATGCAGATATGATCTGCACGGGGGTCATGCGTATGACGAAGTTTAGTATGGGGCTCGAGATTTTATTATCTCGGTTTTCATACACCCTGGAAAGTTAATCTAGCGACTTGAATAATCATACTTGATGATGAACGTTGGTAGCTTCGGTTTGTTTCGAAACCTTAGAAGCCACGTAAAACAGTTTTTGCATGAACCGATTAGAGGCGTCTAACTTGGTTTTGCAGGATGGTTTGCATGTGCATATGATGTGGTATAGCAGTGCTCATATTAATTTGATTATGTATGAGATGACTATATAATGTAAATTGATTAACATGACCTGCGTGTCATGGTTCGGCATGATGGCTGGAGCCATATGATTGCACTTTAATGACCTGCGTGTCAACCTTTTGTAATGCACTTATTTTATTAGCTATAGAGATAGCAATATTATCTGGTGCATCGACAAGGTGGTGGCAATCTTCGCGAAGGTGAACACCGACGCGAATGCCGAAGACGAAGAAATGAAAGACTTCTCCGTCAGAAAGGGCTATACCATATCGTGCTAATTATGAATTGCATGAGATGTTTATCCCTTATGGTGCACCCTTCTTGATTGCGCGGTAGTCGCTTTTATTAGGGTGATCTCTCACAAAAATATCAAGTAGTTAGTGTTCTCCCAAGTGTAGCACCGTCTACAACACATATCTTTTCGGGGTGCGCCATGTACACATGAGCACGAACGATTAGAGAGGTGTAAGGCGGGTGAAGGTCAGACCTCACTGCGTGATCACTTGGTTGTCTTGACGTTCAGGCAGGACAGTCCTGAGCTCGGAACACACGCATCGAAAGATGGACAAGAGTCACATAGAGATGTGATTGGCAAGTTGGCCTACCGATTGAAATTCACGTCATCAGTGATGAACCCGTCAATGGCGTTGAATTGATATGCGGATCTTGAATCACTCACAATCAATTATGAGAGATATTGATTTGAGTGGGAGCGCACTGTTGAATTAACTTGTTTAATTCTCAGTGCAATTAATTATGAACACTGTCTAAGTGTGGTTTGCTTAATAGTTGTAGAATAATGGCTCGCGTTTCCACCTTCCCTATTAAAATTGAATAGCTGTTATATATCTGGTTAAAACTTTACGGTTGGTAACGTAATGTGAGGATTGTCCTCAAGAGTGCCGAGAAGGACTTTGTCCTATCGCATACTTTCGGTATTCTCCCGCTAATGCTATGGATCATGTGACTCTCGTCCTTCGATCCAAAAGCTAGAATTCCTTTTTCAGTCAATTGCAATACGTTTGCTTCCATGAGACCCGAACTTCAAAAGTTTGGATAGTTATGTGATAGTCATGGAATTTGAAAATCATTTTCAGAGATAGACAAAGGCTAAAAGATATGAGATATCCAAAGCAATGTTTGTTTGCAAACTATTAGTAAAGGAGTTTACTATGCATTAGGCTGATAGGAAAGGGATCCAGTAGAACGCCTGTCATGTAAATGAAGGTGAATAAAACAACAACTTAAAGAGGAAGGAAATGTCCGAAGGGTGTTAGTGAGACTTTCACGCCTAGGAAAGTCCGGGGCTAACGCCACTCTTAAGTTGAGTGCTTCTTCTGAGAGTAGGAGAAATACTAAAAGTTAAACTGTTAGAAGTATAAAGGCAAAAGGAAAAAAGACTGGAATATCCAGCTCATGTATGAATGTCATACAAGTTTTTGATGTATAGAAGGCTGGTCAAAGATATAGTTCTTGGGAATTAAGATTAAATTGTTAATCACTGATTTTTGGGTATTGTGAGTTAATCACAAAGATACCCGCTCGATTGCATTCTGTTGCAACTCGGTGTAAGAACTACTATGGCCTAAAAGACTAGCCAGGAATGAGGTTGAGATACACACATGGAACATAGTAAATGTTACTATACCTTCCATCGGTGTATTACCCATGTATTTACTTTCATAATTCATTTTAGAGTTTCACACTCTAGCCCTTTGCATAAGGTATGTTGCAAGAAGGTTGTTCATAAGAGAACTTTTGATGTTCGGTGTTATGAATAACATAAGGGCCATATTTTCATTATGAATGAGATGTATGTTATGAATATTGATAATAATATATTACCTCTGGATTTACATTCATAATTCAGTTTAGAGTTTTACACTCTAGCCCCTTGCACAATGTTGTTGCAAAAAGAGTTGTTCATAAAAACAACAATTGTTGTTTAGTATTATGAATAACATGAAGGGCCATACTTCCATCCAAGATGGGATGTATGTTATGAATATTGATGGTAAAATGATACATCCATAACACTGACGCTAAATGTCGTAAGACTAAGAGAATACCACACAAGTGTGGCACTACATTTGGTCACATTGGAGAAACCCGCATGGATAAATTCCATTATGATGGGTTTTTTGAAGTCCTTTGATTTTGAATCATCTGACACTTGCAACTTTCCTCTGAAAAGTGAAGTGACTGAAATACCATTCACAGGCCATAAGGAACGGACAACAAACTTATCGCTGATCATACATTTGATGTGTGTAGTCCGATAAATGTTGTTAGTAGTGGATTTATCTATCTTCAGTAATGACTCAAGTAGATATGTGGATATTTACTTGATGAGACGTAAGTCTGGATCTTTTGAATTCATTTGAAAGGTTTTCAAAAATGAAGTAGAAGTTATTGTAACAAGAAAATTCTGTTTCTACAATTCAATTGCAGAAAGGAATAATCGAGTTACAATTTTAGCGAATGTCTGATGAGTTGTGAAAAGAGTTTCATAACCTACACCTCCCGGAACACCACTGTGAGTGAAAAGTCCGTGAAGGTGTAATCGAACCATTTATGACATGGTAAGATCAAAGATGACATAAATAAATTTGCCATTATCCCTTTAAAAAAGTGATGCTTTAGAGACTGCGGCTTTTACACTGAAAAGAGCTCCATCGGGTCTGTTGAAATGACACCATGGTATGGTACGCCCAACCATGTTATATCTTTTCTTAACATTTGGAATATGGGGCTTGTGTAAAAGGTTACAAACCTATTCCAAATCAGACAAGTGCTACTTTGTAGGTTATCCCAAGTCATTGGGTATTCCTCCCTCACTATACCGAGGCAAATAGGTTTGCCACAAAGAACGGTATGCTTTTTGAAGAAAATGGTTCTTTCAAAAAGGTGAGTGGGAGAATAGTGCAACTCGACAAGATAAACAGTATCTTCGTCATCAGATCAAAGGAAAGAGACCTTGGAAGTAATTCCAGGTTTCCTACTGCGACTGATACGGAAGTCTCTACAATAAAATGTATGGACTTCGGTCGAACTTGCAGCTGAACCATGTAGGCAAGGCTCGTGCAAACCTCTCAGGTGCGCAGACGAGATATTGTTGTTAGACAACAGTATACCTACGATACACAAGGAAGCGTTGATGGGCCCTGACTCCGGAATTGGCTAAATGCCAATACAATCCGAGATAGTTTCCATATAAATGTTTCAAGATTAAAATCTTGATACACCTTTTGGAAGACTTAGAGTCTAACGAATTTTATGGAACTTAAAACTGATACGGATAAAAATGTTTTATCCATAAAGCTCGACTTGTTGCAATAACAAGTTCAAGGAGTTGACTACGATGAGGTTGTTTCACCGTAGCGATGCTTAAAGTCGGTTTGGGTTGAACTAGCAATTAATACATATTTCAGTCATGAGATATGAAACATGGATGACAATAGGATTTCCATATGATGGAAATAAAACCAAGGACTTGCATGTGTTACAGTCCAAGGTATTTTGTCAGTCCAGAGGATGCTAGTAAGTATGCAAACTTCAGAGTTCCAGCAATGGACAGAAGAGAGCAAAGTGGAGTTGGAATCTTCGTGATTTGATGAAATGGTCAAAAGGGTTTTTGACTTCATCAATGGGTAACGAAGATGCTTGTGATTCAAGAAAGTAAGTGGGAGCATAATAAAATTTCTAAAAACGTTGTGTGCTTAACACATTGTTAATTGGAAATAAATTTCTTGACATGAATTAGGACTTCATTTGAAAATAGTTTTTCGATGAAGTGCTTGGGCTAAATCGCCTTTATATTAGGCATGATAATCTATGGAGATAGATTTACCTAATGGGGCTGAGCAAAGATACATATTGACAAGATGCTAAAACTTTTTAGCATTAAAACGTCAAGGAGTGATTCTTGCCGAAGTCACATGGAAAGAGCTTTTGCAAGACTCGGTGTCCCAAAACACTAATGAGCAAAATACATGATGGAGATTCCACACACTCTTGTGTTTGGATTAATCATGTATTCCATGGTATGTAAAAACAAACCAGATATGTCCAATACTCCCAAAGTTGTTGCGAGTATAGATACCAAAGTGATCAAAAGTACTGATCATGGGACAACAGTGAAAAAGGTCATTGAGTACTATAGTAGCCCTGATGACATGTTTTCTCGCAAGCGGAGATCATGAAGAGTTCGTTGTAAAAGGTTACATCAATACAGTCTTCATCCATGCTCCAAGCGATTTTCGATTTAAATTGAGGGTTTTTGTGTAACACACAATATGGTGGCACGGTAGTTAGAAATTGTTCCAAACAAGTTACTGTGGCGAATTCTATAACAGAGGCGAAGTATGTTGCCGCTTTTAAAAGCGACAAAGAAGATGTTGAATCATATAGTTCATTCATGAACTTAGTTTGGTTCCAAGAAGGCTTTGGTCAATGGGACACTACTGCAGGTAGTTGCTCCATAACTCAGTCTGAGGAATCCAAGTTCGACCTGTGATTCACATACATACGAAGCCAAGTCCACACAAAATATGAATTTTGTGAAAGCGTGAAAACACGAGGATACGCAAAGATACACAAGGAGCTGAAGTCGTCAGATCCGTTGGACATCAGGCTATACCACATGCGAAGCATATTTACACCGGTGTGCCACAGGTGTAAAGTGCATTAGCATTAACTAGATTATTGACTCTAGTGCAAGTGGGAGTCTGTAGGAGATATGCCCTAGAGGCAATAATAAATGTTATTGATTATCTCCCTGTTCATAATTAGGTTTATGTTCCATGCTATAACTGCTATGGTTCTCGGGTCTGCAAGAAAACGAGGCTTGGAGGAAGACTCATATGCACGTGTGGGATAATAAACGATAAAATGTATTCCTAGTCAAGCCTCTATGACTGGCTCAAGTGTTGCATGATGGTTCTGTTTTCCTGATCATGGGCATGTCTATGCCAGCAACTTTGAGGGCACAATGTTAGAAGAACATTTGTGTTGAATCGACCCGAATTGATGTTATGCTATGAGATACATTCGTCACAAGTTAATGGTTAATAACACAGAGATGGTTAACGTTTGCATGATTCCTTAGACCATGAGAGTATCGGGTTTCTTCATGCTTGCTTCATGAACTTTGGGGTTTGTTAAACGTCATCCGTAAATGGGTGGCTATTACGGCGGCTTACGGGTTCATGGAAAAGTGTGTCAAGTAACTTGATAGCTCGAGATTGGGATTTGCTCCTCCGACGATGGAGAGATATCTCTGGGCCCTCTCGGTGTTATGGTATCCATCATCGTCTGGCCAGACACTTTGTGATTTGATCACGGGGATGCCGGAACACGGTAACGAGAAAAGAGAACAATACCGGTAACGAGGTAACTAGCATAGTGGATAATTTGTTGATCCACGGGAATGCCAACATGTCTCACCTCGGGTATTTGTAACATATCGCGAAGCAACATGAATAGCACACGGCAATTGGAGGTTCACTCAAATATTTATTCGTGTGGGTATAGGGGTCAATATGGGTGTCCACGGCTCCGATGTTGATCATTGATCAGAAAGAGTTCCGGTCATGTCTATACTTCACCGAACCTATAGGGTCACACGCTTAAGGGTCATCTATCTGTTGAACGCTAGACAGGGAGTCTGAGAGAAAGTCATCGAAAATGTTTCGGAGACAACGGAAGAGTTCCGAGAGAGAGAACACCGAAAGAGTTTCGGTAAAACCGAAAAGTTGTTTCGGAATATATTATTTGGTCAAAAAGGGTTTCGGCACCGCCTGGAAATTTTCAGAGGATGCCAGAATTGGTCTGGGAACTTCTGGGAATTTTCAGAGAGAAAAACCGGAAATGTTCCGAAACTGCCGTAACCGCTGTTGATGCTTTCCGCTGATAAAAACCACCGCATCGAAAATGTTTCAGATCGTGCCCAGAATAATTTTAGAGGGTGCTAGAAATGTTCTGGGACCTTCTGGAATTTTTCAGAAAAAGTTTCACGGAAAACATCTTGTCTCAGCGCGAGGGGACAAGATCCCACGAATCGGGGGTTGCATGTTTGGTGGCTTTTTGTCTAGGGAGCATGCATGATTCATGGAGACATGTTGGTGGCTTGTTGGGGGGGCCCCCCCATGGGGGGGGGGGGACAAGATGTGCGCCGGCCCAAGGGCTGCCATGGTGGTGTCCCCTTGGTGCCCCCCTTGTTTTACCATTATGCCCTTTCATGTGTGACATGAAGCTTGGGTATTTTGGTATTTCAACATCCCACCCCACCCCTTGCCTTGGCCTATAAAAGGATGAGTTGGGGCTGCCATCTCCTTCATTCCCTTGCTCTCATACTCATGCCATGCAATTATCTGGCTTCTCTCTCCCTCCCACGAAAAGAGTTTCGTAGAGCCGATAGGCTGTCTGGGTTCCGGTGGGAACTAGTTCTGGACGGCGAAGCCCTACCGGATAGATGACACCGTATGTGTGCAACTCTGTAGAGAGGTCGTAGTTTCGATCTTAGTGCCCGAGGGGCTGTTCGAGAGTGCCTCCCAAAGGGCTGTCCAAGTGATGATACGAGTTCTGTGAGTCCTCCCGAAGGGCTGTCCGAGTGACCGTTCGAGTTTCGAAGGTCCTCCTGAAGGGCTGTCCGCGATACCGTCCGGGGGACTGTTCGACCGCCTCCCGGAGGGCTGTCCGAAGGAAAGACGAGGGTATACATCCTCGCGGTTGGGAGGTTGTAAATCCTAGCTGCGGGGATCTGCACCGCCGATCGTCATCGACTCTACTTCCGCTGCGCTACGAGTCGGTAACGAAACAGATCAAAACCTTGTATGCAGTCTCCATAGTGGTCCTGGGCTGGTGCGTAGGTCGGAAATTTTTTGTTTTCTGCTGCGTTACCCTACAATCTGTTCTAGTCCTTCTATAGGATCAATCAAGTTCCAAACTTAATTATCATACATGAACTCCATTTTGGAGTGCATGGCTTTAAGCTATTCCTTTCAGCTGGGCGCCGCCATCGCTTCACTATAGTGCGCAAGTTCATCTTCTTTTAAGATGAAATGTCATCGTGAAATCATTCAGGAGGTTCATTAACCTTTTCCTGATTTACAAAGTTTAGTTACAAGATTTAACTAGTGTTTCTAAAACTAGTGTGGTAACTTCTGGTTCAACTATACAGACAACTTTTAGAACAACCGGTTTGTTAATCCTGCTAACTATTGTCCAGAGATTCAATAATCTTGTCTAGCTTGCAATGTCCTCCCACTTACTTCTTTAGCGAGAAAACTCCTTCTCGAGAAAGTGTTCATTCTTTTTGTGACAAACATTTTGTCCCTGAACTTTTGGTAGAAGGAATATCCAATTGTCACTTTTGGATAACCTACAAATTAACGTCTAACTAGATCGAGTACTCCATAACTCATATGGTGCTGTCTTGTGATACGTCTCCAACGTATCTATAATTTTTTATTGTTCCATGCTATTATATTATCTATTTTAGATGTTTTATATGCATTAATATGCTATTTTATATTATTTTTGGGACTAACTTATTAACCTAGAGCCCAGTGCCAGTTTCTGTTTTTTCCTTGTTTTTTACTTTTACAGAAAAGGAATATCAAACGGAGTCCAAACGGAATAAAACTTTACGATGATTTTTCTTGGACCAGAAGACACCCAGGAGACTTGGGGAGAGGGCCAGAGGAGTCCCGAGGAGGCCACAAACCTCTAGGGCGCGCCCCAGGGGGGCGCCTCCCTGGCTTGTGGGCCCCTTGGAGGTCCCCTAACCCTAATTCCAGCTCTATATATTCTCAAATATTCCCCGAACATCAGAAGCGTCCACCAAAATACTTTTCCGCCGCCGCAAGCCTCTGTTCCCGTGAGATCCCATCTTGGGGCCTTTTCCGGCACTCCGCCGGAGGGGGATTCGATCACGAAGGGCCTCTATATCAACCTGGCTGCCCTTCTTTTTTATTTATCTTTTATACCTATCTCTATTAGATCTCACTCTTGTTCGTGACCGTGAAGGGATTGACAGCCCCTTTTTCGCGTTGTGTGCAAGTGTTTGTTAGTTTGTGCAGGTGCATATATTGGAGACTTGCTTGTGCCTCCTACTGGATTGATACCTTGGTTCTTAACTGAGGGAAATACTTATCTCTACTTTGTTGCATCACCCTTTCCTCTTCAAGGGAAAAATCAACACAAGCTCAAGAAGTAGAGTCTTGCTAGACTATAATACGGTGCTTTGTTTAGTGCATACATTGTTGTTCCAAGTATATATCCCAGAAATTTAATAAAAGCAGATCGGTATGAAATAATTCCATAATTATTTGAATGTTTGCTAAACTCGTGACTTAGATATATTTCTTCATGTTGAAGAACCTTTTATCTTTTGTCATATTGATTCTTATTTCCATTCTGAATTTCTTTGAACTCTTTCAAATATTTGAGGCCTTATGTTTTATTAAGTAAATCATATTTACTCATAACATGAATGAATTATAAGTATTCATCGCGCCCTGGTTTGCTCGTCGGAGTATATACATCACTATGTATTTTGCCAACTGATTCAAAACCAAAAGACTTCAATACTTCATCTACATGAAGATTATTGTTCCGATATAACCAAGTAGTGCCACATTTAAGTGGTGTTTATCTGTCTTCTCAAGACATTTAGCATTAATTTTATAAATTTTCAATTCAAGATTCATGAATCCATCAATAATAGAGGTATGTCCAAAACATATTCTTATAACCACTTGAACAACCATTGTTTAAAACTTATAAGAATATCCATCGCATAACCCGAAATATAATGTTTTACACAACTCCGGAACGAAATAACTATTATTCGACCCTAAGATAAATCTCGAAGATAAACTGAAGGCATGACTTCAACGGGCTTGAGTAGCGACCCCATCATCATTCCCGATTTGCATCACGACTTCATTCCTTCTCAACTTGCGAGTTCCAGTAGTCCCTGCATCAGTTTGCAAATGGGAGCAACTGATCAGTATCAAATAGTCATGGCATAAAGGAAATCAACAAGTATAATAACATTAACTTTATATATCTTTTATACCTTTACCGGAAGAACCATTCTTCTTTTTATCCGCCAAGTACTTCTTGCAGTTGTGCTTTTAGTGTCCTTTCTGCTTGCAGTAGAAACATTCAATATCCTTAGTGGCTCCACCCTTGTTCCTCTTCTGAGACACGGTCTTACTGGCGTGAGTAGACTTCTTCTTGGACTTGCCTTCTGCTTGAAACTGGCGGTCTTATTGACCATCAACACTTGTTTATTCTTCTGCATACCAGCTTCCGCAATTTTGAGCATGGCAAACAACTCGTTTGCACTTTTCTCCATCTCTTTCATGTTGTAATTCATGATAAAACCATCATAAGATGGCGGGAGTGAAACAAGCACAACATCTATACCAAGTGTTGGAGGAATTTCGAATTCCAGAGAAGCCAGACTATCAACATAGCCAACAAGCTTTACTATATGCTCACTCATTGAGGAACCTTCTGCCATCTTGCATTTAATCAAGGCCTTGGTTATTTCAAAACGTTTGGTCCTTGCCTGCTTCTTGTACATAACTTCCAATGACCCAATTATAAATTGAGTGGTAGATCGTTCAAAATGTGTAGTTCAAGATCCATGCAAGTCAACATGAGGCACTAGACTGACTCATAGTCACCACTACGATAAGCAAAAGCAGCTACAACTTCTTATGGTGCATCCTTTGCAGGAGGATTACCCAGGGGCTGATCTAGCACATACACCTTCTTAGCACTCCTGAGAACAAATCTCAAGTTCCAGATCCAATTCGCATAGTTTCCACCATTGGCAACCAATTTTTCTTTCTCCAACATAGGGGCTAAGTTGAACATATTGCGAGCCATTGATCTACAATGATAGACATAAAATTCACTTAGACATATTTCATAATTAATTTGCACTAGTGTTTAAACAAATTTAAATATAAAGTGCACTCCCACTCAAATCAATATCTCCCAGAATTGAAAGTGAGTGATTCAAGATCTCTATCTTATTCTCAGTCATTGATGTGGACATCGCCGATGACGAGAATTTTGACCGGTATGCAAACTTTTGGTGATCATATCTCCATATGACTCTTGTCTATCTTTTGATGATTTGTGCTCCGAACTCAAAACGATTCTACCAGAACTTCAAGATAACCGAGTGTTACCTGCATACATGGTCTTACACCTCACAACCCATTTGTACACATGTGTCATGACGCACTCCGAAATGCTACATGTCATAGATGTTAGCAACACTGGGAAGAGCACCTTTTAACTTGATATTTACTGTGAGAGATGACCTTAATAATTGACTACTACGCAATCAAAGGGTGCAA
The DNA here is from genome assembly GCA_011799875.1 of Thinopyrum elongatum. Taxonomy (NCBI): domain Eukaryota; kingdom Viridiplantae; phylum Streptophyta; class Magnoliopsida; order Poales; family Poaceae; genus Thinopyrum; species Thinopyrum elongatum. Next base: position 414,377,182 of record CM022303.1, read on the forward strand.
ACAACAAAGGGATAAACATCTCAGGCAATTCATAATAGCATGACATGGTATAGCCCTAGGCGCCGTGATGTCTTCACGGTCCTCTTGAATCTTCAGTTGAAGGGTCGCCATGGCGGCAGAAAAATCGTTGCTGTGGCAACCGTTTCAAAAATGCTGTCGTGGCGGCAATTTCAGAAAATGTTGCCGTGGCAACCGTTTCAAAAACATTGTCGTGGCACGAAAATTTTTAGTCCCTCTTCCTACTCCTGGTACACCTTCTCCACGCCTGGGTTCTCCATGTACACTTGCCACCATCACCTGTAACCTATAGGCTATCTCTACATCTATTACATTAAAGTGGCAATCCCGTGGCTCCAGCCATCATGCCGTGACGCACAGGCCACTTAACGTTACAACATATAACCATCTCATACATAAACTCATTATCATGACGAAGGCTATACCACATCACATGCAATCCTGAAAACCAAGTTAGACGTCCTCTAATCGGTTTGACAAATTTTAATTATGTGGCTTCTAGGGTTTCTGGATAACACTAGCTACCTACGTCCACCATCAAGACGATAATTCTTGTTGCTAGAATAACTTTCGGGGTGTGTGAGGGAAGAGACTTAATTAAAAATCTCTAGCCCCACACTAAACTTCGTCAAATACACGACCCCCTACAAGATCGTTCATGTTCATCGCCCTTTTGTGTTTGTGATGGTTCACTATTCTTGACTATTATGAAGCCCAAAGAACTGTTAGCAGATCGTTGACATGTAGAGTCGATCGATTGTCAGAACTTTGTACAAAGCTACATCATGCCGCCAATGAACTGAACCGAAGCAACACTTGAGGGAAGCAAAGCAAGAACATCAAACCCTCACATGCACATGTGATCTAGATCGAAACCTGCATCTACCCATTGAACCGCTCATGATGCCACTATTGGGAAACATAGTATAAAGCAAAAAAAAAATCGCCCTATGATCACCCAGGAATAATTAGAAGATGCATAAACGGTTTGGATCATGATCATTACCGACTCCGAGTAGCAGCAGAAGTAGACGACTCGGTCTATATTGTACTTGGAGTCCCTCAAACCATAGATGAACGACCCCGCAAACCTCCCACGAACAGTCCCTCGAACGGAAGACTTAAAGCACGGCCTCTCTACGAGTTGCAAGTGTACGACCTTCACAATCCCGCAGTGCTTCACCGCCCAGTGCTAATTATTGTCGAAGAATTAGAGGGAGGAGATTAGAACCACACTATCCTTCTAATTATGAGGATTAGAGGATCTAAGTCAAGCTCTAATTGATCAACTAGGACCATCTAGGACTAGAACTAGAGTAGGCTCCAAAACTTGTGTGTTCAGAAGTGCCAAAAGTCTCTAGTATGTATAGGTTAGAGGAGGAGGAGGGGCACCACAACAGGGAGGGAAAGTCCCCCTCCCTTGGCCGGCCAAGAGGAGGGGGATTCCCCCTCCAATTCGGCCTCCCTCTCCCCTTTCCATGCGGAGAAGGGGGCGTGCTACTTGTGATAGGCGTTGGGATTTCCCCGAAGAGGAAGGGTGATGTAGTATAGTAGCAGAAAGTATTTCCCTCGGTTGAGAACCAAGGTTTATCGAACCAGTAGGAGATTCATGCAAACAAAGATAAACAGTACCTGCACACACACACACACACACACACACAAATACTTGCACCCAACACACGCAAGAGGGTTCTCAATCCCTTGTACTCGTTAATTGCAATGATTAATTCTGATAGTGATAGATAGATAAATTTCAAAATAAAATAAAAGAAAATAAATTGCAGCAAAGTACTTAGGGTTTTAGCAATATGATGTGAATGGACCCGGGGGCCATAGCTTTCACTAGAGGTGTCTCTCTTATGAACATAGCAACGGTGGGTAGACAAATTACTGTTGGGTAATTGATAGAAAAGCGCATAGTTATGAAGTTATTCATGTCATGATCAGTACATAGGCACTATGTTCGTGACAAGTATACTGAAATGATTCTACATCTACTACTATTACTCCACCCTTCGACCGCTATCTAGCATGCATATTAAGGTATTAAGTTCATAACAAACAGAGTAATGCTTGGCGCATGCATGATGACATAATGTAGACAAAGTAAGACCAACAAATATGATCAAGCCCCATTGTTTTACCCTTAGTAGCAACAATGCAAATACATGCCTCGCTACCATTCTGTCGCGAGGTGAGGACACTGCAAGATTTAACCTACTACTATGCACCACCTCCACTGAAGATCTACTCATCAACTTGGCCAAAGAAATTCATAGATCAGAAAGCATTACATAGCTATAACAATCACACATAATAAAGTTCAGAAAACACTCAATTACTCTCAATGAATAATCTGATCACAAACCAATAATTCATCGGATCCCAACAATGCACCGCAAAAGGATTACATCAAATCGATCTCCGAAGAGAACATTGCATTGAAGATCAGAGAGAGAGAGAGCCATCTAGGTACTACTATGGTCCTGTAGGTCCTATGTGGAACTACTCACGCTTCATCATGGAGGCAGCAAGGTTGATGAAGATGGCCTCCATAATCGATTCCCCGTCCGACAGAGTACCGATGGTGTCCTCCAGGTGGGATCGCAGAAGAACAGAGGCTTGCGGCGGCGATAAAATTGTTTTGTGTCTCACTCTGGGGGTTTCACGAGTTTAGGGAATTTATAGCGCTGGAATTAGGTCAGGAGGACCTACAAGGGACCCACAAGATCACATGGCATGCCCCCCAGGGGGTGGGCCACCTGAGCTTGTGGCCCTCTCGTAGCTTGTCTGGCCTCCCCCCAAAGCTTCTAGGGTCTCTTCTGGTCCGGAAAAAATCACCGTAAATTTCATCGTGTTTGGACTTCGTTTGGTATGGTTTTTTCTATGAAACAATAAAATAGGCAAAAACAAAAACTGGCACTGGCACTGGGCACTGAGTTAATAGGTTAGTTCCCAGAAATGATACAAAATTGTATATAAAGCATACAAGATTGATAATATGATAGCATGAAACAATCAAAAATTATCGATACATTGGAGATGTATCAGCATCCCCAAGCTTAATTCCTCCTTGTCCTCGAGTAGGTGAATGATTAAAACAGAATTTTTTATGTTGAATGCTACCTAACATGTCTTAATCATGTAATCTCTTTAGGTATGAATGTTGAGAAATGATGTAATAGATATCAACATAATAATATCCATGAATACTAGAAAATAATCATTACTCTTCAAAATATACGTTGCTTAACGAATGTTGCCCCTACTTATTGAATTATGTAAGCATGGCATGACTCCGTCTTCCTAACATAAGTACAAATCATGAGCACCCTGGTGCCAAATCAAGCAATTGCATCGTACCTTTTCTCGCTTCAGGATTTTCAACTCCACTCAATATATGAGCGTGAGACATGGACTTAGCATTACGGGTGGAAAAGAGTATGTTGGTAGAGGGAAGTCAAAAAGTGGAGAAAGTCTCGCATCAACTCAGCGGATTTTTAGGTAATGGAGAGGCCTTACAATCGATATTAATGCGAGGAGTAGGTATTGCCATGCAACAGATGCACTAGAGCTATAAGTGTATGAAAGCTCTCTACTGAAACTAAGTGGGTGTGCATCCAACTTGCCTTCTTATGAAGACCTCGGGCATTTGAGGAAGCCCATCATCAGAATATACAAGCCAAGTTCTATAGTGTAAAAATTACCACTAGTATATGAAAGTGACATGGTGCTACTTCGAAGCACAAGTGTGGTAAAAGATAGTAGCATTGCCCCTTCTCTCTTTTTCTCTCATTTTTTAGAATAATATCATGAACCTCATCCCCAATTTTTTTTAGGACTCATTAGTCTCCATCATTCTTTTTCTCACTGGGACAATGCTCTAATAATGATGATCATCACACTTCTTTTTTACTTACAACTTGATAAACTGAATGATATGACTATATATGAATGCCTCTGGTAGTGTTCCAGGATGTGCAATGATCTAACGTAAGATGTATTACAATGATGAACGGTGGCTTTTCCACAAATATCATGTCAGCTATATATGATCATGCAAAGCAATATGACAATGAACACACAAGTCATGTGAATAGTAGCCGTGGAAGTTGCATGGCAATATATCTCGGAATGGCTATGGAAATGCCATGATAGGTAAGTATGGTGGTTGTTTTGAGGAAGGATATAATAAGGCTTATGTGTGATAGAGCGTGTCATATCATGGGGTTTGGATGCATCAACAAAGTTTGCACCAATTCTCGAGCTGAAAATGGGCAATGCACGATACCGAAGAGGCTAGCAAAATATGGATAGGTGTGAGTGCTATAATTAGTCCATGAACTCACATTAGTCATAAAGAACTCATATACTTATTGTGAAGCCTATTAGCCCTCGAAGCAAAGTACTACTCGCATGCTCCTAGGGAGGAGGTTGGGAGGTGCTACTTGTGAGCTGCGTTGGGATTTCCTCAAAGAGGAGAGGATGATGCAGTATAGTAGAGATAAGTATTTCCCTCAATTATGAAACCAAGGTTATCAATCTAGTAGGAGAACCAAGCAACACTATGTAAACAACACCTGCACACAAACAACAAATACTTGCAACCCAACGCGCAAAGGGGTTGTCAATCCCTCGACGATTACGAGCAAGATTAAATTGTATAGTTTTTGATAGATAGATCAGACAAAAATACGAAATAAAATAAAGAAAAGAAAATTTCAGCAAGGTATTTTTAGTTTTAATATATGATAAAAGATAGACCCGGGGGCGATAGTTTTCACTAGAGGCTTCTCTCATAAAAATAGCATACGGTGGGTAAGCAAATTACTGTTGGGCAATTGATAGAAAAGTAAATAATTATGACGATATCCAAGGCAATGATCATACATAGTCATCATGCCCAAGACAATTGTGACACCGATTCAATCATACACTAATCATACACGCAAATGTGTACGATCAAGATCAGGGACTCACGGGAAGATATCACAACACAACTCTAGACACAACTAAAAATAATACAAGCTTTATATTACAAGCCAGGGGCCTCGAGGGCTCGAATACATAGCTCGATACACAAGAGTCAGCGGAAGCAACAATATCTGAGTACAGACATAAGTTAAACAAGACTGCCTTAAGAAGGCTAGCACAAAGGCAGCAACGATCGAAGAGGCAAGGCCTCTTGCCTGGGACCTCCTAACTACTCCTGGTCATCGGCGGTCTCCAAGTAGAGGTAGGCACTATCGGGGGTAGAAGTAGTAGTCAACGGGGGTGCCATCTGGCTCCTGAGATCCATCATCTGGTTGCAATAATAGGAAAGAAAGAAGAAGGGGGAAAAGGGTAGCAAAGCAACCGTGAGTACTCATCCAAAGTACTCGCAAGCATCAGATCTATACTAAGTATGCATCAGTATCAAATGGAAGGGTTGTATCTGTGGACTGAACTGCAGAATGCCAGAATAGAGTGGAAGGCCTAGCCTATCGAAGACTAGCATCTTCAAGCAGCTCCAAGCATCTTGCAGCATTTAGAAGAGTATAGAATAACAGTTTATATTTAACAAGCATGTTGTAGCATTAATGCCCAGAGATCCTTCCTTGACTCCCTGTGAGAAAGCAATCCCAGAGCCAACATATCCATCTCATGTCTCAAGCATCCATTTCTAGTTGTAATAAATCAGGATACAATTCCGAGCGTCGGACACGGCTATTCGAATAGATAATCTTCCCTGCAGGGGTGCACCACGTTACCCAACACGCTTGATTACTCTGGCCGGACACATTTTTCTGAGTCAATGCCCGGCCTCGGAAGATCAACATGTCACAGCCCTACCTAGGCTCAACAGAGAGGTCCCCGCCGGTCTACATCCTAAGCACTTCAGGGTCTTGGGCCCATCGCCCATTGCACTCTGGGTCGTTGCGTGCAGGGCGGATCCAGGCACCACCTCTGTCTAGATGGCACCGGCCCAGCCGTGCTGCAATGCTGAACTGGACGTCTGACAAAGCTTGGGCTGATACTACGACGCTGAGTGCCCATAACTATTCCCGTGTGGTGGTTAGTGCGTAAAGGCTAGTGGCCAACTCAGAACAAATGCCCAAATCCTTAGTGTGTTAGGAGCTCGCGGAGACGAGCAGAGACTCACGATAATGTGACCCCATCGCCCCGTCTCAAGGAAGTACGGCAAGGGCCAGGCCCAACCCCCCTCTCTCTCTAGGGCGGTCTACCTGCCCGGCCGTGCCTCGTAATTATCTCGCGGGTGCTCTCCGGGCCCGCTCGACTTTCGCATCAACTCGTGGGTACCCCTTAGGGCCGACCCGACTTTAACAATGGTCTGAAGTAAAGTCAGTGTAATCATGTGTCCAAACATCAAGGGGAAAACCCAAAGAATCACCCTCGAGGGATTCCACTCAATGTAATCGTCAAGGTGAACTTAGGAGGAATCACCCTCGAGGTTCACACTTGAGGTGTTGCACGACAGAGTCGTACCGGGACCCTTGATGACCACGACCGAATAGCTACACTACAGAGTTAACATCAGAAGTGCATTACGAGGTATCACCCTCGGCACTCGATAGAAGCTCTGCAGAGTCGTACAACTAAGGGGGGTGAGGTGATGTATCAGGCTTTGGTCGTCGATCACGTTGATCGAGACATCGGTCATGAAGCAGGGGAAACAGGGACAAGGTGAGGGGTCACTGTTGGATCACTAACCAACCTATACTAAGCAGTTTAGGATAAGCAGGTAGGTAACAACATCAGGTTACAAAAGCAGGCTATGCATCAGAATAGGAGCAATCAAGTATAGTAGCAAAATCTAATGCAAGCATGAGAGAGAATGGAATGGGCGATATCGGGATGAACAAGGGGACAAGCGGGGTTTGCTTGCCTGGTTGCTTAGACGATGTTGACACACGAACATGTCACATGTACCCTCGACGCCGGGGGTGATGCACCGCAGCTCATGTCGAAGGAGACCCGACCGACAGTGCGATACGCAAGACAGTCGGCGGGTGCTTTTCAGGACCCGAAACCCCACACGCCCGGGAGGGACCCCGTCAGGGAGTGCGGCGGCTATGGGCTGCCCTAGGTCGGTTCGCCCGCCCCTAGAGCCTCGAGGATTGCTGCCCTTCAACGAAGAATGAACGAAGAATGAGAGAGATAGAACAATGAAGAGATGTAAAACTAGGGTAAGAGTAGTATATTGATTTGTTCGATTGTGTGTCGTTCAATCGGCCGTCACCCCCAACATATATAAGAGGCGGCTGGACTTCCCGTACAAGTAAAGGATTCATCTAGGCTTTCCTTACAATAAAATTACATCAATTCACGTCCTACAGTTCTAGTTTCAGTCCAACTCGGATTCAGCCTGAATCTGTCCCATACTTCTGTCCTGCTTCTCGCGTGGGCTATAGAAATCGCATACTAACTCGGATGGAGTCGAGTTCAACATCAAACTTGTCCACCTCGATGATCTGCATAACACAATGCTGTCCACTTCTCCTTTTAAGGCCATCTTTATGACTTTTAGGGCCCATCTTTAACTGTGGGTCGGATTGACTTTGACAGCTTCCACTTTTCCGGCAAGCTCTCCACGCCGGCAAGGTTTCCACCCCGGCAAGCTTTCCACACCGGCAAGGTTTCCACCCCGGCAAGATTTCACACCGGCAAGGTTTCCACCCCGGCAAGCATTCACACTGGCAAGGTTTCCACCCGGCAAGCGTTCACACCGGCAAGCTTCCACACCGACAAGCTTTTTGCGCCGGCAAGCTTCCACGCCAGCAAGCTTTCCACGCCGGCAAGCTTTTCATTTTGCCGGCAAGCTTTTTACTCGGATGGCAGCTTTATTCAGCCGGCAAAGGCCGAATAACTCACGCGACCCATCAGACACCACCTAGGTGGGTGTCTGGTCCCTCGCATTTTCACTCAGGACCGGTCCGCAAAGTGTTGCCTCTAACTTTTGCATATGAACTCGGATTGGAATGATTTTTATATCAAAATCAACCGATTCGACGAGATGAAAACAATTCATGTAGAACATTTTTTCATATGAGGCCATATTAATTGCGTTTCATACCATGCCAAAATCTGGTGTCAACACATGCCCCCCTGTTTTTCGGCAAAGCTTGTGTGCCGAAAAATAATTTGTACCTTGATTTTTCTAAGGATGATGTCAACACTCCATCGGCCATTTTATGTGCTTAGGGCGATAATTTCTATATCGGCCATGTTTATGCTTAGGGCGATAATTTCTATATCGGCCATTGATTTTAACTTCTTGATTACATCATACATTGGAACCGATTACCACCAATCGGCTTTAAAGAGATGGGAATGAACCTGTTCCTCGTAGCACTAAGGAAATCAAACTCCGAGAGGTCACGCCCTGTTAAGCAAGTAACATTGGGATGATTCCAATCCACCGACGCATTGGCCAAAGCAACACAAGCTGAATTATCCGCGTGAATGACCTCTACCTCATCATCGACCCATTGTATTAAGAATTGATGCATGGTGGATGGCACACATTGGTTAGCATGATTCCAATCGCAGCCTAATATAATATTATAGTTACCTTGCACCTCGGCGATGAAATGTGGTGGCCAAAGTTTTGCTTCCCACAGTGAGTTCCATGCACATCACACCTTTGGCCTCTGTCTTTTCTTTACCCTCAAACCCATTAAGTACCATATTGGTCTTCATCAATGCATCATCATCTAACCCCAACTTCTTGAAGACCGAGTAGGGCATAAGATTTACCACAGCACCACCATCAACGAGCATCCTAGCAACCGGCGATCGGTTAATATGACCTTTCAGGTACAATGGCTTCAAGTGTTTCACCGGTTCTTTTGGCTTCTCGAAGATAGCGTTCTTTGGACCAAAATTCAGGTGAGCCACCTCCCCTTCTTCACCTATAGCACGAAACTCGACAGGTAAGTAATACACCATATTAATATCTATACCTTCCCGAACCGGCGTAGATTCGTAATCCACCATCTCATCTTCATCTCCCAATGTGTATATTGGGCTTAAAGTTTCCTCAATTGAAGGGGATGTTTTAGTTGGTGTGGACGATGTAATAGGGGTCGCACCATCCTCTTTTGGTGGTGAAGGTGTTGATGTAGCTAACGTAGAAGCATCTGCATTTTCTTTTTGTTTAGGCCTCCACACTTGTTTTGTGAGTGCCATGGGCCAAATTTCATTGAACAATTCATCCCTTTGCTTCTGTTCTTTGTGCTCCACCTTCTCGTGGTTCCTCATGCGTTGTAATCTCCTTTTCATGGTTTTAGTTAAACCGGGAGGACACCACTTAGGTTGGGTACATTTGGGATCCCTAGATTTGGCCTTGCTTGTGCTAGCCTCATGATCATTAACCATGGAACCCTGCTGAACAATAACAATATCACCATTAGAATTGGCCAGATTACCAACAATCGGCCTTTTGATCTCCTTTTGCTTGTCGCATTCTGAAATTTGTACATTAGGTGACTTAATACGCCACACTTTTTTATTGGCCTTGCTTGGAGAATTTTTTGTTGGCCGATTAGCACCATAGCTCAAACGACCTTGTGTGGGATAATGAAGCCTCTCGCGAGCAGGCCTACTAGGTGCTGCCCACCTCATATGAAAAGCATAAGGAGCCATTGGGGGCTGCCCCCATCCTCCATTGAAGTCTCTCATGTAATATGGCACATACGGCGTTTGTGACATCCATGGTGTCGGTGTCCATGACCCATATGGCCTTGCATAACGTCGAAACTCTTGCTTCGGAGGCGATCTCAAACGCTTTGAATGTGATGGCCGATTAGAGCTAGAACCGGCCGCTTGACTTGCATATTTGGATATCAACATATCAAAAGTTGGCTTGATTTTCTTGCGCTTAGCTTCACTCTTTTCCCACTTGCCAACTTCTGAATTCTTGGGCTTGATAAATTTAACATAAGTATCTTCTTGTACTTGTGGTTGCCCCCCGAGTGCAGGATTTTTTATGGTGATCTTCAATACTTCCTTGCCATCGGGTTGTTTATCAAGCACAACCTCTCTTCTCAAGACTTTGTCACCCTCTTTGCCTTTCCTGGGTTCACCAATAACAACATTATCTTTATTAGCAGATTCGGCTATGCTAGGCCGAATTAACATTTTCTTTCCCTCCAAGTCCATGGTGTTTATTGGGAAGGGCTGTTTATCAACTTGCATCTCAGCAAAATTCAATCGTCCGTCATTATTGGCCGATTGTATCTGTCGTCGAAAAACATTGCAATCGTTAGTAGCATGAGAAAATGAATTATGGTACTTGCAATAAGCACGCCGTTTTAGCTCCTCAAATGGCGGTATGGTGTGTGATATTCTAATCATCTTGTCTTGCAAGAGAGCATCAAATATTCTATCACACTTAGATATATCAAAAGTGAACTTCGTCTCATCATCATGATTCTTGCGAATCGGCTTAAGAGCATTGCATGTATAGGGTTTGGCCTTTGAGGACCAAACAAACTCAGTAGTATAGACATCAACCTCATCGTCCGAATTATCATCATTGTATTCAACCATATGCATTCTGGGACGATCGGTTGTAGACCTATGAACCTCTTTACTTCGACTCTCTTGAGCCAAAGCTTTTTGTAAGACTTGGTTAATATTCAAAAACTCATAACTTTCTAGCCTCTCTTTAATATGAGTTTTCAAGCCACTAAGAACAAGATCCGCCAAGTCTCTCTCGCTTATCATCAAGCTATAACATCGGTTTTTTATATCTCTAAATCTCTTGACGTAATCGGTGACCGATTCATCATATTTTTGCCTAACCGATGTAAGATGTGACAACTTAAGCTCATTATCGCCGCTATAAAAGTGATCATGAAACTTCTGCTCTAATTGCGACCATAAGAGAATTGAACCATGTGGTAAAGCAGCAAACCATGAAAATGCGGTGCCAGTTAAAGATAATGGAAATAAACGCACTTTCAATTCTTCTATGGAACCTACTTCACCTAATTGCGCTAGATACTGACTAACATGCTCCCATGTTGTTTTTGTGCCCTCTCCACTAAATTTAACAAAATCAGGAACCTTGTAACCTTGAGGGTACAAAACTACATCAAAGTGCTCAGGATAAGGCTTTTGGTACACATGACTCTTTACTTTTAGCTCATTTCTGAAAGTTTCTAGAAACATCTTATGCAAATCCTCCCTTAATTTAGCTAAAATTGGATCTGAGGTAGATGAAGATGTTTGTGGCAATGACATCGAAGCAACCTGAGTACTAGCTAGTGGTGCAACTTGTGGGATGGGCGCCGAACCATAATTCGGCGGAAGACCAAATATGCTTGCGCCTATGGGTGGTGCGACAAAGTGATTCGGCGTTGACGCCGAATTGGGCACACTCATAATAGGATTAGGATATGTAGGTGCAGCCACAAGCTGGTTGGTTTGACGAGGGTAAAAATTCAATGGCATACTATATTGTTGTTGCATAGGAGGTGACGATGAAATAGGTAAAGTTGGACTAAGGTTTTCAGATACACCAACAGTACCACTAGATGACGGAGGCATATTTTTCTTAGCATTAGTATTTGCCACAAAAGAATTGTACGTCATCACATTACCCTTACTGACAAGACTTTCAATCACAGCCACTTGCTCAGGAGAAAAAACTTTACTCACAGTGATTAAATCTTGTTCGTCAATGAGAGGAGAAAAATTGACGTTTCCAACCGGAGTGATGTTGCCTTGACGGTCCTTCTTGAAACTTGCAAGAAATGCCTCCAAATCCTCCTCCTCGTGCTCCTTCTTGAGCGCTTCAAAAGCCTCTTCACGCTGCTTCTTGTGCGTTTCATAGGCTTGGCGATGTTCCTCCGATAGTTCATCAAGACTGGGCTTAATGATGTTATCGGCGTCAACTTCTGAGGGCTTGGGAAGATTAGACATGGTTGATGATGATTCTTGATCTTTCGTTCACCAACGGAGTCGCCAAAAAGTGTGTTGACACACGAACACGTCACGTGTACCCTCGACGCCGGGGGTGATGCACCGCAGCTCACGTCGAAGGAGACCCGACCGACAGCGCGATACGCAAGATAGTCGGCGGGTGCTTTTCATGACCCGAAACCCCACACGCTCGGGAGGGACCCCGTCAGGGAGTGCGGCGGCTATGGGCTGCCCTAGGTTAGTTCGCCCGCCCCTAGAGCCTCGAGGATCGCTGCCCTTCAACGAAGAATGAACGAAGAACGAGAGAGATAGAACAATGGAGAGATGTAAAACTAGGGTAAAAGTAGTATATTGATTTGTTCGATTGTGTGTCGTTCAATCGGCCATCACCCCCAACATATATAAGAGGCGGCTGGACTTCCCGTAGAAGTAAAGGATTCATCTAGGCTTTCCTTACAAGAAAATTACATCAATTCATGTCCTACAGTTCTATTTTCAGTCCAACTGGGATTCAACCCGAATCTGTCCCATACTTCTGTCCTGCTTCTCGCGTGGGCTGTAGAAATCGCATACTAACTCGGATGGAGACGAGTTCAACATCAAACTTGTCCGCCTCGATGATATGCATAGCACACCGTCATCCACTTCTCCTTTTAAGGCCGTCTTTATGACTTTTAGGGCCCATCTTTAACTGTGGGTCGGATTGACTTTGACAGCTTCCACTTTTCCGACAAGCTTTTTTCCGGCAAGCTCTCCACGCCAGCAAGGTTTCCACCCCGGCAAGGTTTCCACCCTGGCAAGCTTTCACACCGGCAATGTTTCCACCCCGGCAAGCGTTCACACCGGCAAGGTTTCCACCCGGCAAGCGTTCACACCGGCAAGCTTTTCGCGCTGGCAAGCTTCCACGCCGGCAAGCTTTTGGCGCCGGCAAGCTTTCCACGCCGGCAAGATTTTTACTCGGCCGGCAAGCTTTATTCAGCCGGCAAAGGCCGAATAACTCACGCGACCCATCAGACACCACCTAGGTGGGTGTCTGGTCCCTCGCGTTTTCACTCAGGACCGGTCCGCAAAGTGTTGCCTCTAACTTTTGCATACGAACTCGGATTAAAATGATTTTTATATCAAAATCAACCGATTCGACGAGACGAAAGCAATTCATGTAGAACATTTTTTCATATGAGGCCATATTAATTGCGTTTCATACCATGCCAAAATCTGGTGTCAACAGACGAGAAGGAGGGGTCATCGTCGATGCAGTCGATCATAGGGGTAGCATCGGTCTCGGGGTCTACCGGAGAGAAGAGGGGGAAGAAACAATAAATACAAAGCACACAGATGCATTACTAAGCATGACATGACGATAAGTGGTGCTAGGGGTGTTCTAACGCAGGGCTTCACGATACCGGCGAAGGGGGAAAACATCCGGGAATGTTTTCTCGGTGTTTGGCATTTTCGGACAGACGAACTGGAGGGGGAAGGATGTATGTTCGCTATGCTAGGGATGTGTGGCAGACGAACGGACTGCGTAATCGGATTCGTCTCGTCTTTCTGAACAACTTTCATGTATAAAACTTTTTCATCCGAGTTACGGTTTAATTTCTATGAAATTTCAAAGTTTTAATAATATTTTGAAATTATTTTTAATTCGAAATAAAGATTAAAACGTTATGGGTACCTAGCTCTGTGTACACAGAGGCTGACAGTGGGGCCCAGGGGTCCCATTGACCCAGTCAACAGTCAACAGAGTTGACCGTTGACTGGTCAAATCTACTAAGTGGGGCCCCATGTCATAGAGACATTAGGTTAATTACCTAGTTAAGCCTTAATTAATTAAGTTAATTAACTAATTAATTTTCTCATTATTTATTTATTATTATTAATATTTTTAGAAAAGGGCGCGTGGGGCCAGTCGTCAGTGGCCCAGGCCAAACAGGCGGGCTACCGGGCGCTGCCCGGGTGGAGGCCGAACCCGCCCGGGTGCGAGGCGAAGCCGGCGGGGCACCACCAGCGGGCGCGCGGGCCGGCCGAAGCTGGCCCGACAGCGACGAGCAGAGGGGGCGGTGCGGCGGCTACGGTAGCAGTTGGCAGCGGCGCGGGAGGAGAAGCAGGGGGAGGCGAGCGCGGCCAAGCGGAGCGGGTGGCGGCGGCAGGGACGCGGCCGCGGGAGGAGGAGCTGCAGGGGGCGGCAGCGGCAAGCGAGGCGAGCGGCGGCCGCGGCGCGTAGGCGACAGCGGTGGCTGGCCAAGGTGAGCGGGAGGGGCGCAGCGGCCAGGGGAGGCGCGGCCAGGGGCGGAGGAGAGGTGGCGCAGCGGGGTGGCGCGGCGCGAGCGGCTACCAGGGAGCGCGCGCGCAGGCGGTCGAGGGCGCGACGACAAGGGGCTGGGCGCGGTTGCGAGCGGCGCCGAGGCGGACGGCAAGCGTGGTCAGCAGCAGCAGGAGGACGAGCGGGGAGGCGCGGCAAGCGTGCAGCAGAGGGGGCAGCAACGGCGGATGGCAGGGAGCAACAGCAGTACAGGGCGCCCGCGGCCATGGCGGGCAGCGGCGACTGTGGCCGGGGCGCGGCGACGTGCACGCCCGGACCGGCGCTGGCCGCGGCATGGCACGGTCTGACACGCGGTAGGGCGTGGCGAGCACGGCCGAGACGAGTAGGGGATGGCCCGGGACGAGCAGAGGCAGGCGAGCACGGGATGTACGCGGGTCTACGGCGCCGATTCAACATGGAAAAGGGAGGGGGGGAAGGAGCTCATTGCCATTGCAGCGGAGAGGGGCGACAAGGCTTGTTGGAGCGTGTCGGGAAGGGGATGAGGACGAGCGCCGGTGACGACGGCGAGCTGCGGGCGCGGCGGCCAGAGAGGAACGGGGGCGCGAGGGAGGGAATGAGCGAGGGGGCGCCGGCTAGGGTTTGGGCGCAGGGTTAAGTAGCCGAGGTGGCTCGCCGGATGGTCGCCACGGCGATGGACGGGGCCGTGGCGGCCATCGGCACTGTCCACGCCTCCTCTGTGAACAGAGGAGGGGGATGGGGGCGCGGTGGGCTGGCCTGTTGGGCTAGGCCCAGTGGGGGCAAGGGGGGTTTGTCCTCTCTCTTCTTCTTCTTTTTTTGTTTGTGTTTTCTTTTTCTTTTTATTTATTTCTGTTTATTTGTTTTACTTAATTCTCACATTATCTTAGTTTCTTAAAAATAGGATACTGGCACCTAAATTAATGTTTTAATTCAATCCTCTGCCACAAAAAGTTTGGTACTCAAATAAATTAGTTTGATATTTTATAAATTAGAAAAGGCATTTAACTAATTGATTTAGCTACTGTTTTAATTATTTTTGAGCACTTAATTTTTTTATAAAAACTTGGTTTCTCCACCAATAACACCTATGAATTATTTGCCACAGTTTGCACATTTTAGTTTTGATATTTGAAAACTTTTATTTTTGACTTTATTTTAAATTTGAATTTGAGCCGGTTTCAAATCAATGAGTCTAAGAACAATAATCGTGGTGACGTGGCATCATTAGCAGAGGATTACTGTAGCGTAATTATCCGGGCGTTACAACAAGTAGACTGAAACGATTCTGCATCTACTACTATTACTCCACACATCGACCGCTATCCAGCATGCATCTAGTGTATTAAGTTCAGGGAAAAATGGATTAACGCCTTAAGCAAGATGACATGATATAGACAAGACAAACTCACATATGAATAAACCCCATCTTTTTACCCTTAATAGCAATGATACAAGCGTATCATGTGTCTTTCTATCATTGGGATTGCGCACCGCAAGATTGAACCCGTTGGTGCAATATCTGCCTACCTTGTGTTTTGGAGATTGTTGACAGAAACAAGTATGGACTGATTTGTTTGCTAGTGCATACAGAGAGAAAAAGTCCATACACAACCGAAGAGAATGCTGTCTCCAGTGCTAAGTTCGAGGAACTTCACCGAAGTATATCTACGTTGTAGAGAAGAACGAGCTATATTTATTGAAGTCATATAGTCGAGAGGATTGATGTGAAGGAAACGACCCCTCGAAAGTTTTCTGCTGAAGCAAAGCTTTTATTTCGGTATAGTCGTCCGAAGAAATTGACTGCAGCGATGGAAGTCGAAGACAAACTGAAGACGTAGTATTCATTTCCTTGTTCTTCTTTCATTTCAATTGAGTCATAGGACCTCCGTACTATTCAGAGGGGTATAGATTCTCGATGCTTAGATCCGCTGTGATGCTTAGCCAAAACCTATGAAAGCTGCGAGAGAAATCTCTTTGTGTTCCGAGCAAATACTCGTCAGCAAGAGACTGTGATCTTCTTCGCTGCGAGAGATTTGCCTTGGACCGAGGAGTTAGAATTTCTTGCCCCGCAAGCAATGTTACCGTTGCGATCAAATCCGACCGTTGGACTCGTGTCATTCGACCATTGGCTGGTCCTGATGTCTAATTTGATCATTTCCCGTCTGGGAAGGCTGCGGCTATAAATAGCCGCCCCGCTCCAACTTTGTCCGTTGGCTGCTCTGCTTGAGATTTCTGAGAAGATTGATTTGAGCAACCCCTCTCTGAGTGATTTGAGTTTAAGATCCACCGAGAGAAAAATCAAGAGCCCAAACTTAGACAGTGGTTTAGCATCACAGTAGTTCTGAGTGAGAGTTCTTGTACCTATTACTCTTGAGAGCTGCGCACTCTCTAGACGGATAGGTTTCGGCTCGAGTGTTGAAGAGTTGTTGTCTTCACCGAGCTAGATCTTCAGCAACCAAGAGTGATTGTGGTTCGTGAAGGTCGACCAAAGGTTTGGAGATCACCGACAAGGATCTACCACGAGTGAAATCAACCTGAGTCTGATCAGCTCTGCATTGAAGGAGAATAGGGTGAAGAGAGTTTATCTTCCGTGTTAAGTCATAGCCCCTCCAACCAGACATAGCCCTTTGGCAGAAGGGTGAACTGGTCTAACAAATCTTTCTGTCGCCATCGAGCACCACTGGTTCTATTTTCTTCACTGCATTACCTTCGACATTCACTATGTGTGCTCTGAGATGATAGATATTTGATCTGTTACTCTCTGCTGTTTATCTTTAAATTCGTCTATCACAGAGTTCTTTGTCATTCGTAGGCTATATTGTTGTTCTTCATAATTATCCTTCACAGCTCTGCTCCAGTTCTTCTTCATGTTCTTCGTTCTGTTGGCATGTTGTATTACTAGTATCATCGTTAAGCCTGTTGTAGCTTATGCTCGAATCATTATTGCATCTTACCTTGAAGGTTTTGTTCCTCAGTAGCAAGCTTGATTGCACCCTTATCTACTGATCTTCGATTCCACTGCTGTGTTTGGGATCAGTTCAAAACATTCGAAAGAATTTTTGAATCTCCCATTCACCCCCCTCTGGTCGATATACTCTCGGTCCTAACAATTGGTATCAGAGCAGGCACTCCCTGTCTCTGCTTATTAAAGGTCTAACGTCCTTGGAGTTTTGAGTATGTCGTATGCAGGTAGATCCTCGCACTCTAAAAGATTTCCTATCTTTGATGGAAATGACTATCTATACTGGAAGGAATGAATGAGAATCAGAATTCAAACTATCAACTGTGATCTGTGGCAGATAATGAAAGATGGTTACACCATTCAGCAACCGAACAATCTCAACACCGATGATAAAGCAAATCTGCAGTTGGATGCTCAAGCAAAAGATATCATCTGTAGCAGTCTATCAAAAGACATTTTCTTTCGGTTCCAAAGGCTCAATACAGCAAAGCAAATTTGGGATGCCATCAACAATGCTCATGAAGAATTCGTTGCCAGATCAGATCCACACACTCAAATGCTTCGTGCTATGTTCAATGAATTCAGAAGTCTTCGTAAAGAAAGTGATATGGAACTCACTCATAGATTGACAAACATTGTCGAAAGACTACATCAGCGAGGAATAACTGATATCACTGATAGAGATGTGGTCAACAAGCTTCTGAGTGCTATTGATGAATCCTTCGATCCCATTATAGCTGAAATCAAACAAAGACCTGACTATGAAGAGCTTCACTATGTTGAGGTCATGACACTGCTGTTGATCCATGAAGAAAAGATGGAACTGGAAAATGCAAATCAAGAATCTTCTTCGGAAAGTGAAGGAGAAATTCTCTCACGCTATGGCAGTTCTGAAGAAGAAGAAGAAGATGTTGAGAATCAACACACCATCACCAGAGAACTTGAAATGCTCACACAAAGGCTAAGTGATCTCAAAAGGCAAAATCTCTGCTTCACAAATGACGATGAGCTTGACATGCCTGAATTGTCAAGAAGAAGATTGCCTCCAAAAGAAATGAAGTACTTCAAATGCAAACAACTCGGTCATCTCATTGCAGACTGTCCATGCTGGGAAGGAAAACCTAGCAACAGATGGAAATACCTTCACTGCAGTGGATTCACACTAATGGATCGTCATACTAAGCTCTCGAAGCAAATGAACCATCCTCATCTTTTTCGACGAGACTAGTCACTGACATAAAAACAAGAGCTACTATCGAATCAAATATGAAGAGAATATCATAGCTGAATAGAGCATGTGCTGATCTAACCCTGAACTCTGACGATGAGGGAACAGACTCTGAATCAGATAATGAAGAATTCTACAAAAGTATTGGAAGGAGCAATGCCTTCATTGCCTATGAGTCATCTGAGAACTCACTCGAGTCAGACTCTGATGATGATGCTTCAAGTTATGATGAACCGATCGCCTTCTGTCTCATGGCAAAATCATCAAAGGACCAGGTATTAGCTAAACACCAAAGATCCATGAATGAATATTCACCTGAATATATTTCCTATGCCAAGCTAGTCAAGATTGCTAAATCTCAACATGATGAACTTGAAATGCTTGAGAGAAATCTCAGGAAAACCGAAGGATTACTGGTCGAAGATATGGAGAAGAATCAAAAGTTGATCGAAGAGCAAGTTGCTTTTTCATCAACTTTTGATGATCTTACCAATCAATATGATTCGCTTATAGTTGACTACGAGAGTTTATCAGATGAACTCCTTAACAGGAATCAAGAACTCGTGTCACTGAAAGAATCTCATAACGAGTTGGTGTTAGAGAAAGCTTCTCTTTTCGCCAAGCAATATGTTCGACTCCCTGATGATTTTGTACCTCCATGCTTAAAATGTCTAGAACGTAGCAATGCTGATTCTCATGCTGAAAGTTCTAATACTATTGCAGAGAATATTGCTACTACTGAAATTGGTACTACTAACCCCTCTTCCGAGGATTTTGCTGCTATTACTGAAGAAAATTGTAGGTTAAAGGGCCTACTTGAAACTGGAATGCTAAGGAGCCTAAAAGGGCATCAAAACCTACGTGATGTGGTCAAGAAGTCCATACTGCACAAAAACCCTCAGAAGGAAGGATTAGGTTTCGAAAAGAAACTCAATGTGGATGGATCCTATTGGACTCCCGAGTAGTATCCTCGAACAACTTGGGTTCGTGCAAAGAGTAAAACCCTCGAACCTGAAACTCTAACTGGTTATCATTCACCCATTCCTCTTGATACTGATGAGTCTGATGACTCAAATTATAAAATCTTAAAACAACAGAATGGTGAAGTTTTCGCTCGATATGTTGGAACTAACTGTAGGACAGGTTCACCCAAGAAGCAAATCTGGGTAAAGAAGTGCATTATTGAAAATTTGCCTGTCACTGCTAACCTGACTGTGCAGGATAACTCTCGACGAGGAAATGGGTATCATTCATAGTTTACTTTAGTATCTTTCTCGAATGATTTTCATCCTAACCTACGTCAGAAGGAGTACATGTGTACCTCTTCAAATCATTACATTCATGTATCTGGGAATAACTTCAATGCCTATTCATATGATTATCATCAAAGTGCGCAGGTGTCTTACATGCCCCACCAAAGGATTACACCTACTCAGTCCAAGCAAATGAGATCCTCACCACCCACTCAAGAGTGGGTTGTGAAGAAGAATTGATCCTCTCGTGCAGGGAATTCTCTCAGGGACATCTCACGTTATTATAAGCCCTGAGATCAATATTTGTTGGTGCTTATCTTTTTGTGTTTTCATTCATTGTGTTTGTGTCTTGTGCTTTCTTTCGTTTGGCTTTGCATTTTGAGTTGGACTATGTTTTTCCTCAGTTCTTTCTCGTCATAAACATGCAACTTGATCTGAAGAAGATTTCGATCCGACGTCCTTGGTCGCGAATGAATTCAACTTCGAAAATTCATCTGTTTTGGCGCTTGCACTTCCTCAAACCCTTCGGCATTCTGTTCAGTTACCAAGATTTTCGCAAGAAATGGCTGACATGTGCCCACGATCTCTCATTCGTGATCTCGTCCATTGAATGTGGAACGTCCCATGCTTTTTGGCCGTGGATCTTAGAGGAAGTGGTTTCGCCCTTGGGCTATATAAACCCCCCCAGGCGTCTTCCTCCTTTGTTCTTTCTTTGTTCGGCCTCAAACCCCTCCTCTCGCTCTTCGCCCGAGCCCGAGCTCGAAGCAGCGTTGACGTTGTGCCTCGCCGTCCAACTCCGGCGAAGCCCCGCCACCGTTGGTCGCGCCAGTGCGGTACTTGTTCTCTCCCGCACTGTCGTAGATGATCTGTACTGCCAAGTTAGGGCGTATAGATCTGGAGCTAGCCCTGCCCTTCATCTGTTCTAGGGCTGTTCGTCTCGACGCCATTTCTTCTGTTTTATTTCCTTGCGGTAAATCTTTAGGTTTCACTAAGTTGTGACTTGTACGGTTTGTAGTTGCTCCTCGTACCAGTCAGTTTGGATCTAGGGTTCGTGTGCTATATGTTGAAAGATTAGAAGAGTTGCTATCCTGTCTTATGGCATATTGCAATTCTCTCGATGATATCTTCCAAAATATATGCCATGAATTTCTCTGCTGCTTCCGAAAAATTATCTGTTTTCTGTCAAAAATGCTCCTGTGCATGTTTATGACCCCTTCCTGTTTTTCCTCGCATTGTTGTTTTTCTCTCAAGAGTGGTCATGGCTCATAGTTCGGAGGAGCAATTTGGGTCCGAGGAAGAAATCCCTAAGTTGCCCCGTGTGGCTGATAAAGCAAAGTTGACTGAAAGAAAAGCAGCTAAGCCGCCAAGGGTACCGAAGAAGAAATCTGAGTCAGAATCAGATGAAGAAGAAGATATTCCCTTGGCTCATAGTCAGACTGAGGATGAGCAAATCACTGATTCCAAGACCCTATTTACTGATGGAAATCCCAAGAAGGGTGGCCGCGTTAGAGAGAGGAACACCGTGGCTGAGATGTCCGATCCCGAAACCTACAAAACTCCACCTGGAGTTGAAACTGCCACTGAAAGAAATAACAAGTTGCAAAAGATTCACCGTCATTGGGCGAAGAAGGTTCAACTATGAGAACGTCCAAGGAAATATCAGATCCTGTTTGCATTCACTCCACCCTGGAATGACTGCATCGCAGAGGGCTGCCTAGGACCAAATGATAAAAAAGTTAGGCCAGCTCCTCCCACTAATGCTCATGCTGATTCTTTGAAGACAACTGCTGATTTCCTCGAGGAAGTGGAAAAGAGAGCAAAGGCCAAGGCCAAGCGTGATGCCAAGGACGCAAAGAAAAATCAGTTGGAACAAAGAAATGTTGAGTTAACTCAACAAGATGTGCAAGAGAAGAAGGAACAGGCTTCTACCCGAAAGGAAAAGAAGACAAGGAAGTCTGTTTCCCCTCGAGCTTCGAAGAAGAAATCTGTTGCCAGAAAGTCAAGGAAGGTAGCATCTGCCTCATCTGATTCCTCCGATGAAGATATTGCTGATGAAATTCCCATGTATGATCAACGAGCTTTGCTTGACAAGCCGTATCAAACACCCTCTCCTGCAAAAGTTTCGCCTCCGTTGAGATCGTCACCAAGGCTTGCTACTATGGCATCAGACAAACCTTCGGGTTCGGCTGCCCCTGCGGCAAAGAGAAAGTTGTTGCCTGATGAAAAAGGTGCTGCTGCTACTGCCAAGAAGGCCAAGACAAATGTTCCTGCTTCCACAGAGGAACTGAAATATGACTTTGATCTTATTTTTGATATCATTGAAGGTGCTTCCTATGATGCAAATCCATCTGAGTTGAGCAGCTTGGTCTGCCTGAAGAGGTTACCAAGATGGTAGCAAAGAACTTCTCTGAGCTGAGAGAAATCACCAAGGAACTAAACCAAGCTGCTAAGGACAAGAAACTCCTTGAGCAAATGAGGAAGGATGCTAAAAATGAGCCTGAAAGAAAAGACATCAACAAGGGGATTCTTGAGATCACCAAAGCCCTCACTGTTATGAGGAACAACAAGATTGAGTGGCACTCCAAGCTGAAGATGGATATTTCTCAGCTTTGTGATCGAAGAAATGATGAGATCAAATGTCAAGAAGATCTTGCTCGGCGAAGAGAAAAAGAAGAAAAGCGTCAAAGAGCACAGGCAAGAGCCAGCAAGACGAAGGCTGTCAAGGATCGTTGTATCCAATCTGTAACAACTGATGCTCCTGTTGACTCAAGTGTCCCACTGCAATAGATACCACCATCCCCTCTTTCCGAGGAAGAAACCAGACAGCTAGCTGAGCCAGTAGTTATGCCTCCAGCTGTTGCCCAAGAAACAGATGTGATGGATATCTTTCTGAACCAAAATGAAGAAGAGAATGGCGTGCCCGGGCAGCAAGCTCCTGAAGAAAAAGTTGACGAAGAGATTGAGATGGAGAGGGTAGTTTCATCGCCTCTGAAGGACATGCAAGTTGAGCCCTCCGGATCTATCAAGGAGGATGATAAGGTTGAGGGGGAGCAAGTTGCTTCCGAGGAAATACCACCACGGTCTCCTCATCTGGTGCCCCTACCCAAATGGAGGTTGATCTCGCTCCTGGTTCCTTGGCTTCACAGCCAGAACAGGAAGAAAAGAAAGATGAAGAGCCCATGGCTCACGAAGAAGAAGTACAAGAAGTTTTGCCTCAGCAAGTTAAACCAGCAGCTTTGCCATAGCAGACCGAAGGAGAAGATGTAGTGACTCAAGTGACCGAAGAAATTGTCGTGCCTCCTTCTGTTGAGAGTTCACCAAAAGAAAAGGCCCTAGTGCCTGATAATGAGAAAGCCGCTGAAGGAGTTCCAGCGAAGAATAGTGAAGGACAGACCAGTGCTCCCATGCCATTAGCTCCAGAGAAAGCTAAAAGGCCTCTTGCTCCATTGAAGCCAATTGATGAAAATGTGCCAGCTTCTAATGATGTTCAGCCGATGGAAATTAGTGATGAAGAAAATCGAAAAAATCCCCAGGAATCATTTCTGCTGTTTCCAGCTGAGTACGGCCCCAATGGCCCTGCATTTAATGAACAACTCGATTTCTCGAAGCTAGCATTCTTTGGGGTCAGCCCTTACGAAGGAGAAAGAACTTCATTGTCACCGATGTTTTGGACTGAAGAACAAGCTGTCTATTATGCTTGGATTTTGTTTGGCAAGAACAGGATTTTCAATCGTAAGATATTAAACTTCGCTGAGCTCGAAGAAATGCCTTGTTTCCTCCATGCAATCGAGCACATTGAGCATGCCCTCCTGAAAGGATTCATGCATTTCAATCATGGCTAGAATAGAGAGATTATCCTTCAATTCTATGCCACACTATATATCACAGGAGAACTTGGCAACACCTCTTCCTAGACTCTTGAATGAATGACATGCAAAGAAAGGATTAAATGTTCGGCAGATCAGTTTTTGGCAATGATAAATCTTCCAAGATGTGAGTTTGAGAAGGATAGAGAGCACAAACTGCATTACTGGGATGTGTCCGAAGCATAACTCTACATTCTAATGGATCCCATGATGGTTGGTGACGAATGCATTGATGTTGATCCGAAGAAGTTGGCCTATGACAACAAAGTGCTATTTCACATTCTGTGCAATACTCTCACGCCAACGAACAGACTAAATTCCATAAATGGCATTGTGGGAAATGCACTTCTGGCCATGTCTCAAGGAATCAAGTTTGATATTCCTGACCTTTTCATTCGAAACCTCACTTGTGCAACTGACAGCCCTCAGTCATTGAAGCCATATGCTCCATGGACCATGTTCGCGATCGAGCAGCTCACCAATGAGAAATTCTTCTGGGCTTACATTCCGAAGGTATTCATGCCACCAGTTCGTGATACCATGCACATAGTGAAGGATATTGGAAAGGGAAAGGAACTTGTTGATTCTGCTCCCACTGTGACTACATCTGAAAATGTACCGAAGGTCAAGAAAACCAGCGTAGTAATCCCTCATGAGGAAAATCCATCTCTGTATGAGATTTGCATTCACACGCAGCAGACATTGGAAAGCCACATTAAGCTGGATAGAAAGGAAAAGCTGGAATTAATGACCGAGCTAAATTTGCTTCACAATCATACTCACCAAATTCTTCTGCATGAGAAGGAAGCAAAGAAGCGCTCATGGACTTTGTTAAGGAAGCATTACTCTCGAAAGGATTTAGCCAAAATGGGCATCATGAAGGATTATAACCATCTAGACTTAGTTGCTGTTCCTCGCATCCGAAGACAAACTCCAGTGTCCCACATCGTTCTGCCTCAACGGACCTGTTGTTTGTCAACCATGATGATGAAATTGTAGATACCGCCGGTACTCTTATCTTCAAGCCAGATGTTCATCGCTCTAAGACATCCAGAGCCCAGGCTGACACTCCTGCTTCTACCTCGACCATTCCTCACTCTTCAGATACTTATTCGTCAAGTGGTTTTAATTCTGATTCTGAGGATTCTCCCACGGAGTAGCTCCTCGTATGTTTTCTCATTCCTTTTTGACACTTGTTGACAAAAAGGGGGAGAATTAATTCGAGTGATAGTTTATCGGGGTTCTTGCAGGGTGTTTTCATTCGCTTTTGGTTTTCCCTCGAATAATTTGCTTCATGAACTTATCGCACCGCTTGTGGTGTTGAAAATACTTGGTCGTCATGTAACGTTAATAATCCCCCTCCTGCAATGCTATTTGCTTTGTACTATCTGTTTGCAGGTACCATTGTGTGTGTTTTCCCCTTGAATGATTACACTCGATAATTATCTATCTCACAGGAAAAAATACTTGCTCCATGAAGAAGAACAAGAAATCATCAAGCAGGAGAAGTACTTCGAGTACTAAATGATTTATAACTGTTGTGGTTGGTTATGCGCTGATTGTTATCCT
The DNA here is from genome assembly GCA_011799875.1 of Thinopyrum elongatum. Taxonomy (NCBI): domain Eukaryota; kingdom Viridiplantae; phylum Streptophyta; class Magnoliopsida; order Poales; family Poaceae; genus Thinopyrum; species Thinopyrum elongatum. Next base: position 414,402,287 of record CM022303.1, read on the forward strand.
TCATTATCTAACCTTGTAGGAAGAGATTGTCAGTCTGAGCTTTTATGCCTTACATTGTGAAGGCCATATGATTCACTGACAAAGTGTTTTTCCCTCGCAATTATTTCTCTTATTATCTTCTGTATCGCAGGGAAACCACATATGAAGCATATTCACTCCGAGCAACATTTTCTTACTTCTTTGTCTTGCTCTGATTATATCGAATATCTAACATGCAGGAAAACTACATCCCGTGTGGATTCAAATTGTGTTATGAGAAAACCTTCATGCTATATCCTTGATCACAAATCTTTCCAAGCATATTTTAAATCTAATTCTTTTCTAAGATTTTGTGACAGGAATCACCTCAGACACTGTCGAGTGCATTGAAAGAAGTCAAGTATGAATTCATAAATCAATGTCACTTATACGAAGAATAATCTCGTATCCCTCCAGTCCCTCATGCTCTGAAGCATACCTTCAGGGGGAGAGTAATTTATCTTCGTGATTATCTCTCATCTTTTATTATTCTTCGCATTACATTCCATTCTTTATCTATCCTTCGATGTGATTTGTTTTGTCAACAATCGTCCAAAAAGGGGGAGATTGTTGGTGCAGTATCTGCCTACCTTGTGTTTTGGAGATTGTTGACAGAAACAAGTATGGACTGATTTGTTTGCTAGTGCATACAGAGAGAAAAAGTCCATACACAACTGAAGAGAATGCTGTCTCCGATGCTAAGTTCGAGGAACTTCACCAAAGTATATCTACGTTGCAGAGAAGAACGAGCTATATTTGTTGAAGTCATATATAGTCGAGAGGATTGATGTGAAGAAAACGACCCCTCGAAAGTTTTCTACTGAAGCAAAGCTTTTATTTCGGTATAGTCGTCCGAAGAAATTGGTTGCAGCGATGGAAGTCGGAGACAAAGTGAAGACATAGTATTCATTTTGTTGTTCTTCTTTCATTTCAATTGAGTCATAGGACCTCCATACTATTAAGAGGGGTATAGGTTCTCGATGCTTAGATCCGTTGTGGTGCTTAGCCAAAACCTATGAAAGCTGCGAGAGAAATCTCTTTGTGTTCTGAGCAAATACTCGTCAGCAAGAGACTATGATCTTCTTCGCTGCGAGGGATTTGCCTCGGACCGAGGAGTTAGCATTTCTTGCCCCGCAAGCAATGTTACTGTTGTGCTCAAATCCGACCGTTGGACTCGTGTCATTCGGCCATTGGCTGATCCCGATGTCTAATTTGGTCATTTCCCGTCTGGGAAGGCTGCGGCTATAAATAGCCACCCCGCTCCAACTTTGTCCGTTGGCTGCTCCGCTTGAGATTTCCAAGAAGATTGATTTGAGCAACCCCTCTCCGAGTGATTTGAGTTTAAGATCCACCGAGAGAAAAATCAAGAGCCCAAACTTAGACAGTGGTTTAGCATCACAGTAGTTCTGAGTGAGAGTTCTTGTACCTATTACTCTTGAGAGCTGCGCACTCTCTAGACGGATAGGTTTCGGCTCGAGTGTTGAAGAGTTGTCTTCACCGAGCTAGATCTTAAGCAACCAAGAGTGATTGTGGTTCGTGAAGGTTGACCGAAGGTTTGGAGATCACCGACAAGGATCTACCACGAGTGAAATCAACCTGAGTCTGATCAGCTCTGCATTGAAGGAGAATAGGGTGAAGCGAGTTTATCTTCATTGTTAAGTCACTGCCCCTCCAACCAGACATAGCCCTTTGGTAGAAGGGTGAACTAGTCTAACAAATCTTTCTGTCGCCATCGAGCACCACTGGTTCTATTTTCTTCACCGCATTACCTTCGGCAGTCAATATGTGTGCTCTGAGATGATAGATATTTGATCTGTTACTCTCTTCTGTTTATCTTTAAATTCATCTATCGCAGAGTTCTTTGTCATTCGTAGGCTATATTGTTGTTCTTCATAATTATCCTTCACAGCTCTCCTCCAGTTCTTCTTCATGTTCTTCGTTCTGTTGGCATGTTGTATTACCAGTATCATCCTTAAGCCTATTGTAGCTTATGCTTGAATCATTATTGCATCTTACCTTGAAGGTTTTGTTCCTCAGTAGCAAGCTTGATTGCACCCTTATCTACTGATCTTTACTTCCACTGCTGTGTTTGGGATCAGTTCAAAACATTCGAAAGAATTTTTGAATCTCCCATTCACCCCCCCTCTGGTCGACATACTCTCGGTCCTAACAGAACCCATTACAAAGAACCTCTTCCCATGGCAAGATAAATCAATCTAGTTGGCCAAACCAAACCAATAAATCGGAGAAGAAATACGAGGCTATAGTAATCATGCATAAAAGAGTTCAGAGAAAACTCAAATAATATTCATGGATAGATCTGATCATAAACTCACAATTCATCGGATCCCAACAAACACACCGCAAAAATTCATTACATCAAATAGATCTCCAATAACACCGAGGAGAACATTTTATTGAAGATCAAAAAGAGAGAAGAAGCCATCTAGCTACTAACTATAGGCCCATAGGTCCGTGGTAAACTACTCACGCATCATCGAAGAGGCAACAAGGATGATGTAGAGCCCCTCTGTGATCGAATCCTCCTCCGGCAGATTCCCCGAAAAGGCCTCCAGATGGGATCTCGTGGTTCTGGAACTTGCTGCGGCGGAAAAAGTATTTCGTGGACTCCCCTGTTGGTTTCACGATTTTAGAGAATTTATAGAGGTGGGATTAGGTCAAACGGAGCCACGTGGGCCCCACAACACACCAGGGCGTGCCCTGGTGCCTTGTGGGCCCATGGTCCATTGTCTGGTCTTCTTTCGAAGCTTCTAGTGTCTCTTTTCTCCAGAAAAAAATCTCCAAAAAGTTTTGTGGCATTCAGACTTCGTTTGGTACTGATATTCTGTAAAACAAAAAACAAGCAAAAAAAAAGCAACTCGCACTGGGCACTGAGTTAATAGGTTATTCCCAAAAAATGATATATAATTGCTTGAAAGTGTATATAAAACATCCAAGATTGATAATATAATAGTATGGAACAATAAAAAAATATAGATACGTTGGAGACGTATCAAGAGGAGTTAACCATCGCGTGCCCCCGATCTGGATAACACAAATTATTTCAACGAGGAATAAATATGTGTCGGTGCAACAAACCCTGGGTCTGTTGCCCAGACCGTGCATAGGCCCGAGATCAAGATTGCAACATCCAATACAAGGCCAAGATGAAGAGATAGGCTCTTTGAGGAATCAAAGGGCAGGATTGAGGAGACCAAGTCAAGCCAAGGAGCAAGACACCGCTAAGGGAAAACCTCCCTTGTCGGGCAGGAGAGCCTAGCGAGGTCAAGGTTGCCCTGGAAGCAAGCCTCAAGACCGCCCCGGCAGGCCTACCGGGTCCTACAAAAGCAAAACACCCCGCCAAGGCTTCACCGCCCCACCTCGCAGCAACGCAAGTCATCGATCGATGAGGTGTCAAGCCCCAAGGTGACTAAGTGGCTGTCTTTTGCCACATGGCAGCCATTTCCTATAGGAATCGCCTCCAAATGACACCCGTCCAGCGACGTGTCATGCAGACAGGAGAGAAGGTGGCCAAACAGCCCTGCAAGGCGTGCCGGGCAGGCCATGATATGATGCTAAGCGGTGCATTTAATGCGCTCTGCTATGCCTGCAGAGTAGATATGATAGCACTGTTTGCTATCTAATCAGTACACAATGACTGATTTGCCACTGTGGTGACCCCTTGATCTATAAAAGGAGGCCCATGGCAACCATAGAAAGGATTCGGACCCTTGTACACCCATACGCGCGTAGCTGCTCTTGCCCCAAGGCAACCTTGCCGGGCAAGGGCGCTGCGTTTTCCACCACCATCCACCATCAATTCACCAAAGCAGGAGTAGGGTTTTATGCCTCGCGGCGGCCTGAACCTGGGTAAAACTGCCCGTGTGATCTCTGCTGCGCTGCGCTGCGCTCCTCCGCTCTTTGTGCAACGTGCTCAGTCCCCCTACCGAACCAAAAGGGGCTCATGGCCCCATAGGTGGCCATGGTTTCCCATGACATCTTTGGCGCGCCAGGTAGGGGGAAGTGCTTGCACGAACCCGAGAAGTGTACGTAGCGCGTCATCTTCACCGTCATCTTCTTCATCAACGGCTCCATCGTCCATGGCGCCCAAGAAGAAGCCCGGCGCCGCAGCTCATCCATCCGCCTCGAAGGCCCCGCAGCACGCGACCGCCGATGCCGCGGGGGCTACGGAGACGCCTGGGGTGGTGGACGCTGCGGGGGACGTGGTCGGCGTAGGCGGCGTCGTTACCACCTCCCCTGCGGCCGAAGCAGGAGAAGGAGGCACCAGAGAAGGACAACACCAACAACATCCCAACGGCCACGCCCCACGAGGTATGGGAGGAGAGATCATTCCATCTGCACCTCCCCGACCGGCCGAGGGGCACAGCCGCAGCGGGGGTACTCACTCTAGGGGGAATCATAACTCCCCGACCGCTCCCGCCGCGGGTGCGACCGCAGAGCATGCGCCACCCCCGAAATGAGCCGACCCAGCCGCTACGCTAAATGGAGCCGCTGGCCTTCAAGCGCCTCCACCTTGTCACCACGCCATCCAGGCGGCTGGCTCACGACGACGAGAGCACGACGCGACCGCTACCAGCATCGTCAGGAGCCAGGCGACGTTGCGGTCTTCATCGACATCCATGCCAAGCACCGCTTCGGAGGCCATGGTGCGGGCCCAGCTAATGTTGAGATTTCCGCCGGCAGCCGATCAGATGGATGAGTGGAGAGCCACCATTCAGAGTCTGATTGGCTTCGCTGAGGAGGAAGGATCACAGCGGGCTGGCCCGCCTCGGCCTCCCCAGGCAACGACAATGGCCCACGCCGCTGGCCGTGCGGAAGGGGCCACTCCTATGGTGCAGTCCCCTCCACGGCAGCCAGCGCGGGAGCCGCACAACCAAGAACACGACGACGTCTCGATGGCTTCGTCCGACCCTCGAGCGCGTCAAGGCCAACGACGAGCCCTGGATGACAGGCAGAGGGAAGGCGCGCGTGTCACCACCGAACGACACCGCGACGCCCGCCGCCAGTCCGACAGGTGCGATGGCCCCGACGTTGATGAGCCCGCACTCGCTGAAGGCGGATACCTGCCTTTCGAGACTGGGTGCCCTGCCTTCACCCACGAGCTGCGGCAAGTCCGTTGGCCGTCCACTCGCACGTTCAAGCCAGAGATACCAGAGAAGTATGACGGAAGACTGAACCTGGCAGAGTTCTTGAGTATCTACACCATCGCTGTTCAAGCTGCCGGGAGAAGAGATGAGAAGGTATTCACCAACTACTTCCCTTTGGCACTCAAGCCAAATGTGAGGCCTTGGCTGATGCACCTACTGGAGAACTCCATTTCGACCTGGGCTGACCTGTGCCATGAGTTCGTTGGCGCCTTCAAGGGCGGCCATCAAGAACCAGGGCGGCCCAGCGACTTGCAGCTTCTCCCGCAGAAGGAAGGAGAGAGCCTGCGGAAATACATGCAGAGGTTTAGCCGAGTCCACAGGAATATTCCAGACATCCACCCGACAACTGTGATAGCTACATTCCAGTCCAATGTGCGCAATCGTCGGATACGTTCCAAGATGAACGTTCGATTGCCCAAGACTGTGAAGGAGCTTTACACTCTGGTGGATAAGTGTGCTCTGATAGAGGGGGGGAGGAAGCTCCCCGGAGAAGAGGATGGCGTCGACATCGATTCAGAGGACGATGACGAGGCCACCAGTCAAAAGAAGAAGAACAAGAAGCGCAACAAAAGGCGCAAGGACAAAGCAGTGATGACCGTTGAAGGATCGGGCATGCCTAGTACTGGCAAGAAAGTCAAGGCTGAGATACCCGGCAAGGAAGTTGCCGCGTGCACTGATTGTCGGGAAGCCGCGGCTGCCGAGAAAGCTGGGAAAGGCGATGGCCCATACTGCAAGATCCGTCGGACCAAGGGCCACGATATCCAGGAGTGTCATCAGGTTGAGCAGCTTGTCAAGAAGCAGAGGGCTGAATTTGAGAAGTGAGATAAAGAGAAAGGTCAGAATGGCGCTGGCGGAAAGGGCCGGGGTGGTGGAGCAAGCCGCCCCGGCAAGGCTCCTCAGAATCAAGGGAAACCCGCCAGAGGCCGTGAGAAGGAGGATTGCAACGATGAGAGTGATGGAGGAGATGAAGAGGAAACTAGCGAGCAGGAATTCCAGAAAGCCACTGATGCCCTGTGCATTGACGGGGCTGCATCTTTGCACTCCTCCCACCGCCAACTTAAACGGTGGGCGCGTGAAGTCAATGCCGTGGAGCCAGCATCAGACTCTCGGAGGCCGCTCAAGTGGTCCCGCATGCCCATCATCTTCGATGAAGAGGACCACCCTGACCGCACCACCGCGGTAGGGTGCTTGCCATTGTTGGTATCACCGACAATCCGCAACCTCAAAGTCACAAAGATGTTGGTTGACGGCGGGGCCGGGTTGAATCTGATTTCTTCAAAGGTCATCAGCAAGCTCCAGATAGCGGAAGAAGAGCTCAAGGTTACTGGTACATTTCAAGGAATCAACCCCGACAGGTGTCGTGCTAAGGGAAAAATCACGTTGCCGGTGACATTTGGGGGAGAGTTGAATTACCGGACTGAGAAGATCGTGTTTGATGTGGTTGACCTCCCCCTGCCATACAATGGAATCCTTGGTCGCCCAGCTCTAGCCAAATTCATGGCGGCATACCACTATGCCTACAACACCTTGAAGATGCCAGGGCCGATGGGCGTCATTTCCATTCCATCAAACGAGAAGGACGCAATTATTTGCGTGGACAAGATGTACCGGGAAGCAGTCGCGGCAGAGGCCACTGAAGCTGCAATCCCTGCCAAGGAAAGTAATGGAAAGAAGGAGGATAACAGGGACACCGGCAAGGAATCCGGGAAGTGCACCTCTTCGGGGTATGCTGTGCCTGTTGATGACTTGCCGGAGAGTTCCAATAGCAAGAGATCCAAGGCTTCTACGCCCGCTGTGAAAAAGGTCCCGGCAGGGCTGGCTGGCGTTGATGGTACTTTCACTATCAGCGCCACCCTCGATGACAAATAGGAAAGCGCGCTCGTTGCCTTCCTGCAGGCGAATGTCGATGTGTTAGCCTGACAACCATCTGACATCCCCGATGTTCCTAGGAAGGTAATCGAGCACTACCTTACTGTCTGCCCACATGCCCGGCCTGTCAAGCAGAAGGTCCGCAAGCAAGCTTTGGAGCGGCAACAGTTTATTGCCGAGGAGATCAAGAAACTTGAGGCAGCTGGTCTGGTTAGAGGAGTGTTGCATCCAACGTGGTTAGCAAATCCTGTATTGGTACGCAAAGCTAATGGGAAGTGGAGGCTGTGCATAGATTTTACGGATCTGAACAAGGCATGCCCGAAGGACCCATTTCCCTTGCCGCGCATCGACCAGATTGTGGACTCCACCTCCGGGTGTGACCTACTTTCTTTCCTGGATGCCTACTCTGGATATCATCAGATCTTCATGACCAAGGAAGACGAAGAGAAGACCGCGTTCATCACCCCATGTGGCACATACTGCTTCGTGCGGATGCCTTTCGGGTTGAAGAGCGCCGGGTCCACTTTTGCAAGAGTAGTCCAGATTGGTTTTGAGTCACAGTTGCACAGAAACGTTGAGGCTTATATGGATAATATTGTGGTCAAGACCAAGGACAGATTAACCCTCATTCAGGATTTAGAAGAGACGTTTGCTAATTTGCGCAAGATCAACTTGAAGCTAAACCCAGAGAAGTGTGTGTTTGGCGTTCCTTCCGGCAAGCTACTTGGCTTCTTTGTGTCCCGCCGGGGAATAGAGGCCAATCCCGACAAGATCAAGGCTATTGAGCCGATTCAAGCACCCAAGACAGTCAAGGACGTGAGGCGTTTGACTGGGTGTGTTGCCGCGCTTAGCAGATTCATTTCCAAATCTGCCGAGCGTGCCTTGCCGTTCTTTAGATTTTGAAAAAGGAAGGACCCATGGAGTGGACCCTAGAGGCAGATGCTGCACTACAAGATTTGAAGGCCTACCTTTCCTTTGTGCCCACTTTGGTCACTCCAAAACCTCAAGAGTCGTTGCTGCTATACTTGGCGGCAACTAATCAAGTGGTTAGTGCAGCACTGGTGGCACAGCAGGAAGTGGGTGAAGCGGCAGACATAGCTGGTGTCCCTCCCGGGGAGGAAAGTGAGCACACCCCGGCAAGGTCAGATGCAGATCAAGATGGAGAAGAGCAAAGCAGCAGAAGCAGTTCTCTGGTCACGGCAAAGAAGGAAGTGGTGCAGCGCCCAGTATACTTCATCAGCTCCCTATTGCAGGGGGCTAGATCCAGGTACTCTGGCGTGCAAAAATTGATTTTTGGCCTTGTCATGGCCTCAAGGAAACTGCGCCACTACTTTCAAGCCCACGAGATCACAGTTGTCACCCGTTTCCCTTTGCAATGGATACTCCGAAACCCTGTGGCTACCGGCAGGATAATGGAGTGGGCTTTGGAGTTATCCAGCTTTGGTTTGAAGTTTGAGAGCACATTAACTATTCAGAGCAGAGCGTTGGCAAAGTTTATTGTAGAATGGATGCCAACTCCTGACGAAGAGGTATTGGAGACAGTTATTCCCGGCAAAGAAGCGCCCCAAGAATGGATCATGTATTTCGATGGTGCCTTCTCCCTACAAGGTGTGGGGGCTGGCATGCTTCTCATTGCTCCCACTGGAGAGCACCTGAAGTACGTTGTCCAGATGCATTTTCCCCGGGAGGAGGCTTCCAACAATACAGCAGAATATGAAGGGCTCCTTGCCGGGCTCAGAGTTGCAACATAACTGGGGATCAAGAAGTTGATCATCCGCGGAGACTCACAACTTGTGGTGAGACAAGTCAACAAGGATTACCAAAGTCCATTGATGGAGGCATACGTTGAGGAAGTGAGAAAGTTGGAGGAGCGCTTCGACGGATTGCAAACAGAGCACGTACCCCGTGCGAAAAACAGCATTGCTGATCATCTGTCGAAGTGCACTGCGCAAAAGCTCCCCGTGGAACCAGGAACTTTTGTTCTCCATCTGACTCAACCCTCTGTATCCCCGGCAACAATGGCTAGAAAGAGGAGGAAACTGGACTCTGGCAAGCCTCTCCCGGTAGAACCTTCCACGGATCCCGGCAGAAAGCTTGTCGGGCGCAACTCCCCTTCGGTCGCTGAGCTGCATCCTCCCGCCAGGCCACCGGTCCCCGCGGTCAAGGATTGCACTCTCACGAATGAGGAAGTGCCATTAGTCCTCGTTGCCGAGCCATAGGCTCTGTCTTGGGCATGGCAGATAGTCCATTTCCTCCAAACTGGAGAACTACCCGACGAGCAAGAAGAAGCTGAAAGACTAGCCCGGAGGGCCAGTATGTATCAGTTCGTTGATGACACGCTGTACAGAAGGAGGCCCAATGGTGTGAAATTGAAGTGCATTTGCCGGGAAGGAGGAAAGGAACTGTTGGCGGAGATACACAAGGGTATGTGCGGCTCCCACATTGGATCAAGGGCATTGGTTGGGAAAGCTTTCTGGCAAGGATTCTACTGGCCCACAGCCCTCCAAGATGCGGTCGAGCTTGTCACCAAGTGTGAAGCCTGCCAAATCCATTCCAAGAATATCCACCTGCCTGTCCAAGCTCTTCAGACAATCCCTTTGTCATGTCCGTTTTTGGTCTAGGGGCTCGATATCCTCGGCCCTTTCCTCCGTGCTGCCGGGGGCTTTGAATTCTTGTTCGTTGTAGTCGACAAGTTTACAAAGTGGCCGGAAGTTGAGCCCGTGAGAAAGGTGACTGCTCAGTCAGCTATCAAGTTCTTGAAATGATTGGTGTGCTGCTTCAGAGTTCCTGCCCGGATCATCACTGACAACGGCACCCAGTTCATGAGTCGCGCCTTCATGCAATACGTTCATGCCCTCGGGAGCAAAATCTCGTTCGCCTCTGTGGCCCATCCAAGGAGCAACGGGCAAGCTGAGAGGGCGAATGCTGAAGTGTTGCGAGGACTCAAGACAAGAACATTCGATAGGCTGCAGAAGTGTGCCAGGCGGTGGATCGATGAGCTGCCGGTGGTTCTTTGGTCACTCAGAACGACACCAAATCGAGCTACCGGGTAGACTCCCTTCTCCCTAGTCTATGGGGTAGAAGCAGTTATCCCCACGAAACTCATTTACGGGTCACCTCAAGTGCTTGCCTATGATGAAGTAGCGCAAGATCAGCACCGGCGTGACGACGCTGTGCTACTCAAGGAGAACCGTCTCTGGGCTGCTACGCGTGCTGCACGCTATCAGCAAGCCCTGCGTTGCTATCATAGCCGCAGGGTTCATGCCCGGTGTTTTGAGGAAGGCGACCTTGTCCTTAGGCGCGTTCAGTCCGCCAAGGGTGCAAACAAGTTGACGCCGAAGTGGGAAGGCCCTTACCGGGTAGTACGAGTCACCAAACTTGGCGCAGTCCGTCTGGAGACCAGAGATGGCATTCAGTTGCAAAACTCATGGAACATTGAGCATCTCCGCAAGTTCTACCCGTAAGGCCGACTATCGGGCCCTGCCCGGCAGCCACCCTTTTGTACAGGCCTTGCCTCTGTTGCATGTAACCCCTTGTACAAAGCCAGGTGCAGACCCTGAGCAACAAAGAAATAAATGAAGCGCTAGGGGGCCCCCGACAAATTGCATGCATGCATAAGCATATCATGAGCATTGCATGTTCATGTAGATAAGATCGCATGAGGCATCATTTTCATCTGCATCAAGCTGTAGGCTCCTACCGTGGATTCGGTCCCGAAAAAGGGGAAGTGAAGACAAGCCAACATTGCGATCCACGGCAAGCGCAAACAGATAAGTTCTCTCTCTTGTCCATACGCGTTCTGTAAGCGAAAACTTGTGCATAAGAAAACCTCGCCGCTTTCAAAACATAGGTGCTCCCGTCCCTTGACTCGAACGTTGCTTCGGTCAGGGTGGTCGTAGTGGCCTTTAGCGAGAAAGTTGGTGGGGTCTGGTCCCTCTTTACGATTTATGCCCATCAAGCCCAGCCCCGCGGCAGCAAACTGAGGGTACCGACAGGATAGCCTACCGGAGAAAAACTTGTTTACTTGAGCGTATAGAGGCATTCTCCCTCTGCATGGACATGTTACATGCACAAGTGCCCGGCACGGTTTATCTTTTTCATTAATATGCTGATCAACAAGTATAGACCTTACAGAACACAAACATGGATAAAAGAGATTGCATTAATTTGAGCTAAAGTTTGGCTAATGCCTACATATTTTAGATTGAAAAAAGATAAGTGCCCCGTAATCCCTTTCTTGTCCATCTCCTCCTAGGCACTGTTGTGGAAGAGAAGGAGGGCAAGAGGGGTGCCTGAGCGAGACACCCCACTCGACCCCTTTAGGGCCTGCCGGGCACAACCTGACAAGATCGAGAGTGGCGAGGTTGCGAAGGAGGGGGACGGAAGGAGCAGCTCGACGGTGCCTCGGTCAACACCTCCAGAGCCAACCAGAAGCTCCAGGAAAAAACACCGGCGGGGAGAACCACCGAGGCTCAGCTGGAAGACTGCTGGAGGAGGCGAAGGTACCAAGAGAGCGGCCCTCTCCCCGGCAACCAAGAGGCCGGTGATGATGGTGCCGGGGAGGGAGGGGAAGAACGGAAAGACGAGGCAGTAGGTCGGCAATACGAGACGAAGGCGTCGGTGCCATCGTACTCCGACCTGACGCCCTGCCACCCGCCTTCTCCGTCTTCCCTCAATCTTTCTCCATCACCACCGCTCCAGGGGGATGCCGGCTCCGTGAGCCGTTGCCTCCCCCGGAGAAGCTGCGAACGGCGGCGGAGTCCAAGGCGCGCGAGGGGCGTCGCTCCCCACCTTGGCGGGCAGGAAGATGCCACCGTCTTTAACATTTGCCCTGATTTCACCAAAGCGGGTGATACCAGGATTACCAAGAGACCCGAGCACTGCACCCCTGATGGACGCCGGGGCCAGCAAGAGCTTCAACACTTGGGAGGAGGGGACAAACGCGCCCCCGCGAGAGAAGGGCTTGGCACCTCCCGCGCTGTGGATGGCATGTCCGCCGCGCCCCTTTTTACTCCAAACCAGGCTCAATCCCCAAGCTCCCTCACAAGCTTTCGGCGTCGCCAACCTCAAGCTCGAGCCCGGGGCTTGGCCCTGGTCTTTTTCTCTCAACATAGCAAGAAAAGAGGAGAAAAAGGCGAAAGGAGGAGCGTGGATGAGCACTTCCGCTTCCCCCCTTGCCCCCTTTTATAGGCAGGCTGGGGGCTGATCCATCGATGGGTAACTACCCTCCCTCTCCGCCAACTCGAGAAGATCGGGCCCCCGCTCTGGCACTCTCCCGCACCATGTGCCTTCGTTACCTACCCCGCTCAATGCATGCAGCATACGTGGCCGGGGATAAGGGCGTGGTGGGAAGAGTGAATTGGCAGTTACTCGCCTGTGCGTTAAAGTCATTCACGGGCCATTACAAGAATGGCCCCACCACAAATTGGCATTACGTGATGGGCGGAAGAACCGGAAACCAACCTGGGCTCAGATTAATGAAGAAGCAAAGAAGATCTCAAAGGACAAGCAGCTATTTCCCCCTCGCCTGTGCACAAGTTAGGGCCTACCCCGATGACGCCCGGCAGCACATTCGGGCCAGGCCCGGGGGCTCCTGTCGGTGCAACAAACCCTGGGTCTGTTGCCCAGACCGTGCACAGGCCCGAGATCAAGATTGCAACATCCAATACAAGGCCAAGATGAAGAGATAGGCTCTTTGAGGAATCAAAGGGTAGGATTGAGGAGACCAAGTCAAGCCAAGGAGCAAGACACCGCTAAGGGAAAACCTCCCTTGCCGGGCAGGAGAGCCTGGCGAGGTCAAGGTTGCCCCAGAAGCAAGCCTCAAGACCGCCCCGGCAGGCCTGCCGGGTCCTAGAAAAGCAAAACACCCCGCCAAGGCTTCACTGCCCCACCTCGCAGCAATGCAAGTCATCGATCAATGCGGTGTCAAGCCCCAAGTGACTAAGTGGTTGTCTTTTGCCACATGGCAGCCATTTCCTATAGGAATCACCTCGAAATGACCTTACCTTGAAGGTTTTGTTCCTCAGTAGCAAGCTTGATTGCACCCTTATCTACCGATCTTTAATTCCGCTGTTGTGTTTGGGATCAGTTCAAAACATTCGAAAGAATTTTTGAATCTCCCATTCACCCCCCTCTGGTCGACATACTCTCGGTCCTAACAGAACCCATTACAAAGCACCTCTTCCGATGGCAAGATAAATCAATCTAGTTGGCCAAACGAAACCAATAAATCGGAGAAGAAATACAAGGCTATAGTAATCATGCATAAAAGAGTTCAGAGAAAACTCAAATAATATTCATGGATAGATCTGATCATAAACTCACAATTCATCGGATCCCAACAAACACACCGCAAAAATTCATTACATCAAAAAGATCTCCAATAACACCAAGGAGAACATTTTATTGAAGATCAAAAAGAGAGAAGAAGCCATCTAGCTACTAACTATAGACCCATAGGTCCGTGGTAAACTACTCACGCATCATCGGAGAGGCAACAAGGATGATGTAGAGCCCCTCCCTGATCGAATCCTCCTCCGGCAGAGTCCCCGAAAAGGCCTCCAGATGGGATCTCATGGTTCTGGAACTTGCTGCGGCGGAAAAAGTATTTCGTGGACTCCCCTGTTGGTGTCACGATTTTAGAGAATTTATAGAGGCGGGATTAGGTCAAACGGAGCCACGTGGGCACCACAACACACCAGGGCGTGCCCTGGTGCCTTGTGGGCCCATGGTCCATTGTCTGGTCTTCTTTCGAAGCTTCTAGTGTCTCTTTTCTCCAGAAAAAAATCTCCAAAAAGTTTTGTGGCATTCGGACTTCGTTTGGTACTGATATTCTACAAAACAAAAAACAAGCAAAAAAACAACAACTCGCACTGGGCACTGAGTTAATAGGTTATTCCCAAAAAATGATATATAATTGCTTGAAAGTGTATATAAAACATCCAAGATTCATAATATAATAGCATGGAACAATAAAAAAAATATAGATACGTTGGAGACGTATCAAGAGGAGTTAACCATCGCGTGCCCCCGATCTGGACAACACAAATTATTTCAACGAGGAATAAATATGTGTCGGTGCAACAAACCCTGGGTCTGTTGCCCAGACCATGCACAGGCCCGAGATCAAGATTGCAACATCCAATACAAGGCCAAGATGAAGAGATAGGCTCTTTGAGGAATCAAAGGGCAGGATTGAGGAGACCAAGTCAAGCCAAGGAGCAAGACACCGCTAAGGGAAAACCTCCCTTGTCGGGCAGGAGAGCCTGGCGAGGTCAAGGTTGCCCCGGAAGCAAGCCTCAAGACTGCCCCGGCAGGCCTACCGGGTCCTACAAAAGCAAAACACCCCGCCAAGGCTTCACCGCCCCACCTCGCAGCAAAGCAAGTCATTGATCGATGCGGTGTCAAGCCCCAAGGTGACTAAGTGGCTATCTTTTGCCACATGGCAGCCATTTCCTATAGGAATCGCCTCCAAATGACACCCGTCCAGCGACGTGTCATGCAGACAGGAGAGAAGGTGGCCAAACAGCCCGGCAAGGCGTACCGGGCAGGCCATGATATGACGCTAAGCAGCGCATTTAATGCGCTCTGCTCTGCCTGCAGAGTAGATATGATAGCACTGTTCGCTATCTAATCAGTACACAATGACTGATTTGTCACCGTGGTGACCCCTTGATCTATAAAAGGAGGCCCATGGCAACCATAGAAAGGATTCGGACCCTTGTACGCCCATACGCGCGTAGCTGCTCTCGCCCTAAGGCAACCTTGCCGGGCAAGGGCGCTGCGTTTTCCACCACCATCCACCATCAATCCACCAAAGCAGGAGTAGGGTTTTACACCTCGCGGCGGCCCGAACCTGGGTAAAACTGCCCGTGTGATCTCTGCCGCACTGCGCTGCGCTCCTCCGCTCTTTGTGCAACATGCTCAGTCCCCCTGCCGAACCAAAAGGGGCTCGTGGCGCCATAGGTGGCCGTGGTTTCCCACGACAATATGCTCCAACATCCCGGTCATGCCATGACCAACAATTAAATAAGTAGTACATAACAAGCTTTAATACCGATATTTCTACAAACAAATGATTATGACCTAATAATCTTTCATATTACGACATCAATATCATTTAAATCACACGCTTCATATTCAGTGATCTACACAAAAGTTTTTATTATACCACTCTTGTATACCTATCATTTTTGAGCTAGTCATATAACCCGTGCAAATTACCACTTCCTATTTAACTCGCAAAAAATATAAGTAAAGCATGAGAGTGCAAGTGATTTCTGTAAATAAATTTACCGCCATGCTCTAAAGATATAAGTGAAGCGCATGAGCAACTTCCTAACTCAAAAGATATAAGTGAAGCACAAAGAGCATTCTGACAAATCATGATGAGTACGTGTCTGTCTCAAAAGGTGTGTCTAGCAAAGTGGCAAACAAGCAAACAAAATAAAACTATAGCACAAGACACTCCAAGTAAAACTCATTATGTGATGAATAAAAATATAGCTCTGAGTAATATTACCGATAGATTGGAGACGAAAGAGGGGATTCCATATGGGCCATCCCCAAGATTAGAAGCTTGGGTCTTCCTTGAATATTACCTTGGGGTGCCTTGGGAATCCCTGAACTTAGGGTCTTGCCACTCCTTATTCCTTCATCCATCGTGATCTCACCCATAACTTGAAAACTTCAGCACACAAAACTCAACAGAAACTTCGTAAGATCTGTTAGTATAATAAATCAATCATTCACTTTAGGTACTGTTATAAATAGATTCCTAATTACCCTTTCATAATAACCAATGTATTTTAACTTCTCCAGGACTTATCCCCCCCCCCCCCCCCCCCCCCCCCCCCGATATAATCCATAGCATCATCAAAATAAGCACAGTATGCAATAAAAACAGAACCTGTCTAAAGCAGGACAATTCATAATGACAGAATTTTTATCCATAATTTTGTAACTCCAAAAATTCTGAAAAATTAATAAAATGTAAAATATTTGTATCACAGTAAGGTTTAAACAATTCAGAAATTGATCATGTTCTAGTACACGGGAACAATTCACGCACTGGACGCTAAATTTCTGTTTCTGTATAGTTCCAATTTCAACAATCATCCAAATCATCCTAAAGGCTTTACTTGGAACAAAACTCAATAGAATAGATACAAACATAATCATTATAGTAGCAATAACCATGTTGACTCAAGAAAATAAAATGAAAGCAAAATGATAACTATTGGGTTATCTCCCAACAAGATCTTTCTTTATAGCCATTAAGATAGGCTTGAGATTTCAATGATGCTCACATAAAAGACAAGAATTGAAGCACAAAGAGAGCATCGTATAGCAGTTAACAAACACATTTAAGTATAACCCCTTCCTATGCCTAGGCATTTTATGGGAAAATAAATTATCAAGACAAACAGTATCTAGCATACACAAATAGGAAGAATGAAACATTAAAATTATCAACATAAAGAGAGGTAGTTTAGTGACATGAAGATTTTTATAGCCATACTTCCCTCTCTCAAAACAATTACATGTAGGATCATAACCAAATTCGACAATATCGCTATCATATAAAATATTCTGTCCATGATCCACATGCATGCAAGTTTTATAATCTTCCAAGATAGTGGGATTAACATCAACTAAAGTCATGACCTCTCCAAACCCACTTTTATCAAAAATTTCATAAGATTGATTGTTCTCCAAAATAGTGGGATTTTCTAAAGTTGACACTCTTCCAAACCCACTTTTAATATTCATAGCATTATGATCGTCACCCCAATCAAAGTTGACACAATTGACTTTCATGGAATTCATACTAAAACATTGCAATCATCATTTTCATTCAATAGATATATCTCAATAGCATTCTCTTTTATCACTTCTTCATTATTAGATATTGGTTTACAATAAGCAACAAGTTTGAAAAGATTAGCAAGTGGATGAGGATCCATATGTCTTTATTTTTATTTTATTGAGTCAACATGAAAGATAGCATAAATAAAGCAACCAAATAAGGTGTGTGTGTCACTACTAGGGAAAACCTTATACACAGAACCTTAGCAGTAGCGCTGGATAAAATGAGGCGCTACTGCTACTTAGCAGTAGCACGTGTCCATAGCAGGCGCTACTGCTATAGACATAGCAGTAGCGCGGCAAGGACAAAGAGCACTACTACTAAAATTGCACCACCGTTGCCGCCAGGCTAAGTGTAGTAGTAGCACTTTCCCCTGAAACACGCTACTGCTAGGTAGTTGAGCAGTAGCGCTTTCCCCTAACACGCGCTACTGCTAAACCCATCCTATCTTCTCCACCGTCCGCCCCTCACTCTCCCCCTCTCCACTCCCACTCTCACTCCCCACGCACCCCGTCGTCCGCCGCCGCCGACGTTCGGCCCTCCCTGACCACCGTCGCCGCCCGCCGCCGCCCGCCGCCGCCGACGCTCCTGCTCCTCCTCCACCGAGGTAGTTCCTCCATCCATCCTCCTTCCACCACCCTCCCCTCCTCGTCCCTCTCCCGATCCCTCCCTCCCTCCCTCTCCCTCCTCACTCCCGCCTCCTCCCTCCCACCTCCCTCCCTGCCTCATCCGTCCTCTCCTCCCTGCCTCATCCCTCCTCCTCCTCCATGCCTCATCCGTTTGCCTCCTCCCTTCCACCCTCACTCACCCCTCCCTTCGTTCCTACTCCCTCCACTTCCCTCTGTTTTTGAAAGTTTAAGAATAGAAATTTTTAGGTATTAAATTTAGTAATAGAAGTAAGAAAATTTAGGGTAGAACTAGGGTAATAGAAATTTTAGTAAGTGTTCAATAGAGTAGAACACTTACATTGCATTGTTTTTAGTAAGTGTTTAATAGAAATAGTTTATTTAGTAAGTGGTTAATAGAACTAGTTTATTTAGTAAGTGCTTAATAGAACTAGTTTAGAGAGAGAGACCTATATTGGCAAATTTAGTTATGTTAGGATTATATATAAGATATTTTGAAATGTTTTTGTTCATATTTTCAACCATTGAAATGCAATGACCATCAAGTTGAATGCTCATATGATGTAGATATAAACATGTATATCTAGTGTTGCTCAAATAGGATATGTGCTTGCCCGAGTGGCCATGTTTGCAGGGAACACCTCCGAGTGGCCTATGTTTTGCCGGAGTGTTGATTAATTTCCGTTCTGGCAAATTTCAGGTGCTCGATATGTCCTTTTTTTAGCAAAGGTCATGCCGGATTTTTCCGTGAATTTTGGCATGGCTTGTGCTATAATATAGGAAATATCGAGTGCGTTGGAAATGCCAGAAAGAGCATTAAATGCCATTTTGGGTTGACTTTAAGTCTGTTGGGGCTCCATATATGACAGTCAAAAAACAGTGAGGGAGTGTCCACCATTATGAGAGAAGAAGAATGCCGACTATTGTCGTGGGGGTCGTTCTTCCTCTTCTTTCTCGTGATAGACCTTTTGGTAATGCATGGGAAGGAAGAGAAGAACGACCATCACCGACGGTCGCAAATGTCAGAGAGGAATCAGTGAGGGAGAGTCTCCACCATATATGAGAGGACGAAGAATCCCGACTATTGTCATGAGGGTAGCTTCTTCTTCATTCCAAGGTGCTTGACATTTTGGTGTAATGCACTTTGGAATGACAGGAGTAGCTACCATCACCGACGGTCGAATATATACACCACGTGAGCTGAGAGTTTTCAAGAAAAGACTCGACAGACCGATAGTCAACCCGTGATGAATAATAATGATCTAATTTAGTTTTTGTAGTACATATATTGAATTGTACAAGTTTAATCTTTGAATTATGAACATAGGAAATGTTTGACGATGATGATAGGCTCCCGGAGTGCGACTGGTGCGGCGACGACCGGGGTCTGTGCGGCAGGCCTCACCTAGTAGAAGGTCGGCGCTTCAGTATTAAGCTCCACGAGACCTTCGATGTTGAAATGGTACGCAACGACGACAAGTGTTTTTTCATAATTAAGCATGACTTCTGCTTCTTCAACGTGTAATTTCCGTCTTTTACAATTCGACTAGCTTATCCCATGCCATGCAAGACGCTATGTCTTGGAGAAGCTGGATTTTGAAGATCATGAAAATATGGAGACAAAGATAGTTCACCTAAGGACCAATCATGGTTATGATTTTGCTGTAAATCTATACAATTCTGAGAGCGTATCCCATTTTGGTTGCCCGAATTGGGAAGCACTTTGCAAGGCGTATGATTTTCATGAGGGTATGCTTGTCACCTTTGATCTTGGTGATCCTGACATCGACGAAGAGAATATGGACATTTGGGTCCTTGTTGATATGCTTCCACTTTTACCGCTATGTGAGTTTCTCAAACATATTTATTAAGTATTTTATATTGTTTATTTCAAAATAGTTGACAGCTTATTTCCATTGACAACTTATTTTCATTCTTCAAAAAATGTACAGAAGATGGTAGACATAACCTACTACACCGATAGCGCAGAATTAACTTATCAGGAGAAAGATCATTTTATCTCATTTATTATTGATGTTGAGAATTACAATATCAATCATGAAACTCCTGCACATTATGGTCAATACGTGCCACTAGTGCACGTGTTGAACTATGGTAACATCCATGGAGATGGCATTGTAAGATTTTTTACTATTACGACATATGTGCATCTTTTGCATAAATTCTTCTAAAGCTAAACTACATTGCTAACTACGACGTTATTATTATGTTTTTCAACAGAAAATCCCGAAGGATTGTGTGCCTGATCTGATGTTTCCGAAAGGTCGCCTTGATGTTATTAGCTTACGGCCAGGTCATCCTAGGCTTCACCGCTGTTCATACCAGATTTCTAAAACCAATGAAGACATGACAATCAAAGAATGGAAAAAATGTATGGACAATCATAGAGAGCTACCTGGAAGAAACATTGTGTGAAGCGCAAGAACTGGAGACAGGATAGTCTCCATTCTCCATAATGGAGCATTAGGGCCTATCTTGTTTTATGCTATTTTACCTTAGAGAGAGTAGTAGGTCCTATGAGAGAGGAGTAGGTCCTAGGTACAATGTGTTATTATGTGCTACGATGTGTTAGAGTTGATGATGATGAGGAGGAGGAGTTGTGATTATGACTAGTGACCAAGTTGTTATATGATGTCTCATGGACGAAAATGATGATCATGAGGAGTTGTTATATGATAATGATGTATTATGATGATAAGTTGTTAATGATATGATGATGAGTTATTATATCATTGGGTGAAAGAACTGCGGATTAGTTTCAAGTGGATTGGTCACTTAGGATCCATCCACTTGAAGCTAATCCGCGGTTCTTTCACCCAGTGATGTAATAACTCATTATGATGTAAAAACAATCTCTAAATTGCTACTGTATGAAAACTTGTATAATGGTGTATGAATACGACATAAAATAAAAAACAAATAGAATACGTAATAATAGTAGTAGCGCGGGCAGAGAGGCGCCCTGCCAGTAACTACCAGTAGTGCTTTCTGCAGGAAGCGCTGCTACTAAGTAGGTATAGCAGTAGCGCGGGTGAACCAACGCTACTGCTAGCCTTTAGCTGTAACGCCGTAGCAGTAGCGCGGGTCCCCGCGCTACTGATACACCTAAAACCCCCACTACTCCTAGGCTTTTCCCTAGTAGTGTGTGCATGTGTGTGTGTAGGTACCTGATTTGTTTGATGAAGTCTCCCCGGCAACGGCGCCAGAAATTATTCTGCTACTCATGATAGGCATTAGGATTTACTCAAAGAGGAAGGGTGATGTAGTATAGTAGCAGAAAGTATTTCCCTCAGCTGAGAACCAAGGTTTATCAAACCAGTAGGAGATTCACGCAAACAGAGATAAACGATACCTGCACACACACAAAACAAATACTTGCACCCAACACGGCAAGAAGGGTTGTCAATCCCATTGTACTCATTAATAGAAGGATTAATTCTAATAGTGATACATAGATAAATTGCAAAACAAAATAAAAGAAAATAAATTGCAGCAAAGTAATTAGGGTTTTAGAAATATGATGTGAATGGACCTGGGGGGGCATAGCTTTCACTAGAGGCATCTCTCTCATGAACATAGCAACAGTGAATAGACAAATTACTGTTGGGCAATTGATATAAAAGCGCATAGTTATGATGTTTTTCATGGCATGATCAGCACATAGGCATTACGTCCGTGACAAGTAGACCCAAACGATTCTGCATCTACTACTATTACTCCACCCCTCGATCGCTATCCAGCATGCATCTTAAAGTATTAAGTTCATAACAAACAGAGTAATGCTTGGAGCATGATGACATAATGTAGACAAAAGGCCAACCAATATTATCGAACCCCGTCATTTTACCTTTAGTAGCAACAATACAAATACATGCCTCGCTACCCCTTCTGTCACGAGGTGAGGACACCACAAGATTGAACCTACTACTATCCACCACTTCCACTAAAGATCTACTCATCAACTTGGCCAAAGAAAACTCATAGATCGGAAAGCATTACATAGCTATAACAATCACACAGAATAAAGTTCAGAAAAAACTCAGTTCCTTTCAATGAATAATCTGATCATAACCCCATAATTCATCGGATCCCAACAAATGCACCGCAAAAGGATTACATCAAATTCATCTCCGAAGATAACATTGTATTGAAGATTAGAGAGAGAGAGAGAGACAGAGAGAGAGAGAGAGTGAAAGTGCTAGTTATCGACTAGAGGGGGGGTGAATAGGTGATTTTTATGAAAGTCTTCAAGACATGCAAAGTCTTCAAAGACAGACAACCAAATACAACCTATACAGTATGCAGCGGAAGATAATCTACACTAGCCATGCCATAGACTAAGAAATAGTACAGAGTAAACACGAAGACAAACAACAGCTAGGTAGAGTGGATCAGACTAGGAAGACAGTATGAAGCTAAATAAGCAAACAGACATAATGTCTTCACACAATGAACTCAAACAGAACAGGCAAGCAATGACTTCACGAGGCGAAACTGTAAGTGAAGGGTAAAGTGATAAAACCAGTTGCTTGACGAAGACCAGGATTTGGTAGACCAGTTCCAGTTGCTATGACAACTGTACGTCTAGTTAGGGAGGCTGAGATTGAACTCAGAAGACCGCGTCTTCACCTTATTCCCCTTGAGCTAAGGACACTTAGTCCTTGCCCAATCACTCTGGTAAGTCTTCAAGGTAGACTTCCAAAACTTCACAGACTTAGTTCACCGGACTCTTGGATCCTCAGAACGTGACGCCTAACCAACTAGAAGATACACAGTCTTCAAGTGTAATAAGTCTTCAGATCACACGGACAGAAAGACTTCAGTGATGCCAAACAATCTTTGGGCTCTGGGTGTTTTGGGCTTTGTCCTCTCAAGGGTTCTCTCTCAAAGGCTTCGGAGGTGGGTTGCTCTCAAATGACAAAAGATGTGCACTAACTCTGAGCAGCCACCAATTTATGGTGTAGGGGGTGGGCTATTTATAGCCAGGAGGCAACCCGACATGATATGTCCGAAATGACCCTGGGTCACTAAGGAACCGAAACGTGTCCAACGGTCAGATTTCAAACACACGCGGTAGCTTGACTTGGGCTACAAGCAAAGCTGGCTCATCCAACTCTGGATAAGATTTTCTCTCATTGTCTTCACTCAAAGACATAGGATTTGGGTTGAGCATCACATCAGTTTTCTGACTTTGTTTACTTGGACCCCACTTAACAGTTCAGTGGTTCCTATGACTCAAGAAAGAAGAAAATTAAACTACGAAAGAAACTATGTCTCCGCACTCCATTGTCTTCAGGTGAATGTCTTCATGAACCACCATTGTCTTCAATGTCTTCATACATTTTTAGGGGTCATGTCTGGTAGGTAAACTGAATCAATTAGGGACTTCTACCTGTGTTATCCTATGAATCTCACAAACACATTAGTCCCTCAACCACGTTTGTCGTCAATACTCCAAAACCAACTAAGGGTGGCACTAGATGCACTTACAATCTCCCCCTTTTTGGTGATTGATGACAAACTGGTTGAAGATTTCAACGGGGATAAAAATATGTGAAAGTTAAAGAACGCGGTCATGGGCTTCATGAAGTTGAAAGGGCTCCCCCTGAAGATGTGCATATAAGTAGTTTGCCTTTGAATGCAAATGCACATTGCAGGTTTTGCTTTGTGGAGATCTCCTTTAATTTGTGAAGACAATTCATCGTGCATACAAAAATGTATTGAAGATAATGACATGCACAATGAAAAATTGGCGTCTGCAGAATGACTTCATGCGCATAAGATAGAAATTTAACCACACAATCAAGGATAGCAGAAAATGTAGCAGACGTCCCATCTGGACTTAAGTGTTACAACTCAAAACCAACAGTTCAAGAACGAGAGTTGCAAAACTTAACAAAAAATAAGCACCCGACCCATATGGACCCGCTTGAAGACTATCAACCCATATGCTTCTCCCCCTTTTGTCAGGAATGACCAAAAAGGAATGAAGACATAGGGTGTCTAAGAGCTCCCCAGAGGTGTTGGTGAAGATGTTGGGGCAGCCGGGTCGACGGTGGAGTTTGGCGGTGCAGTAGGGCCTGATGCAGCATCTTGATGCGGTGAAGCCATAGTTGGTGAAGTGACATCGTCCTCCTCATCAATGACTCGAGCAACAATAGTTGGAGCTGAAGATGAGTTGTCAGAATCTTCAATAGATTGTGTAGGACGCCAGCTTGCTGATTGTGGAGGCCTGGAGTCAAACTTGAATCTTTCAGTGAAGCCATCTGCTGTGAGTTCATCTTCAGAGCAGAGCAGAGTGAGGCTCTTCCAGGCACACCGACAGGCTTCATGAGCAACAAAAGAATTCTTGGTGGAGAGGTTGCGAATGTGATTGACATCCACAAGAAGACTTTGCATCTAACGCTTCATCCAGTCATGATGCCTATCCTGCTTTTGATGTAGAGACACGAGAAATTCCCTGTCATTGAGGACACGAGCATGCTTCTGAGGCCGTTGAGGTACTATGCTGGCTGTTGCATCAGTGGGAGCATGATGCGGCAGCCTAAGCTAACCGACAAGGGGACCAGCAGCAGTAGTGGGATTTGGCACATGAATGGCTTCAAGGGGTGCTGAGAAGCTTTGGAAGGCAGCATAGTCTTCACGGACTGGTTCCTTGGCAGACTCTGGATATATGGCTTCATGAGACATATCAACTTCAGGCAAGAAGACAACATGATTGCGCGCTGAAGCTTGATAGTTGATTGAAGAGCAAAGCTTAATAAGCCGCATTATCCATGGGGCATAAATTTTTTGGCCAAATAAATCAATGCCTGAAGCTGCCAACTGCCTGATGAAAACGTCATGAGTGTTGAAGCGGATGCCATTGAGAATGTAGAAAACCAATGTCTTCATTGTGCCTTCAATCTTGGCATGAGGAGAGTGCCCTTTAATTGGCCACAAAGTACGCCGCACAATGTGGTAGATGGTGCGAGGCAAACACTCGATGTCATTGACGAAGAACTGCATTGGGTACTCAGCATCTACAGACAATGGCTTCATCATGCTTAGCATTTGGCTCATGTTTGGCTCTGGCTTCTGGAAGATGCTCTCAATTTCTTTCTCATACAGCTGACAACCTGGCTCATAAAGATCACCAGGAGTGGACAGGGAAGTAAGCTCGATTAAATCCTGAGCTTTGGCTTCATGATGAATGTCTGATGTCATCCACTCGAAGACCCATGTCTTCGAATCCCTGTTGTAGCCTGATATGTGCAGAGTGGCATAAAAATGGAGCAGAAGCTCTTCATTCCAGTGCTCCTTGTCGATGACAAATGGGAGCAAGCCAACATCTCTGAAGTAGTCAAGGGCTTCTTCCAGGCATGGCAGTCCAGCCATGGCATCACAACAGAGGCGCTTGTGCGGGAAAATCATTTCCTGGTTGTATAAAATGCATGAGTAATAGCTTTGCTGAAGATGACTCCAGAATCTGTCAGAAGAAATCTTGAGCTTCTTGTAGGGGTTGTTGGCCTTGTTGAAAAAGGTGTTGTGCTCTCTGAAGCTTAAGACGCTGAAGGAGCTATGTGCGGTGACAGTGCTTAGAAGCCTTGGCATTCTTGGCATAGGCTTTTGTGTTTGAGGATTTTGCGAAATGTGATAATCATATTGGGGTCCAGAGGCTTCAGGTGGTGTCACAATCGGCCATCTGACGCTGATCAGTGCACCTTCACGAAAGGCCCTTGCCATTGTGTGTGGAATTGGTGGTGCAGCAGCAACATCCGATGTGGATGGCTGAATCTCTTCGGTGGCGTCAGGGGCTTCAGTCTAAAGATTGGCTTCAGGCTGCGCATTGGCTTCAGCCATGACAACATCATTGGCTTCAGTATGAGTGGCAGCAGCAGCAGCAGCTTCAGAGGCTTCAATTACTGCGAGGGATCAGGCACAATCACTTCAGGAATCACACTTGGTGCAGCAGGGGGAATCACAACTTGTTCTTCTTCTTCTCTTTCATCGGCTGATGTAGTCGGAATATCTTCAGCCTCTTTGGCTTTAGACTCTTGAGCAGTTTTTGAGGGGATGGCTTTAGGAAACACTTGACGTGCTACTGAGCTTGTGGTGTGCACATCCTCTTCAGGAATGCTAGACATGGAGACCGATGGCCTTGGGCCTCGGTGAAGCCTTCGGAATGAGGGCGACGCCTGCGGTGATGGAGTAGTCTTCTCCATGTCTTCGGGGGTTGCTTGGGGAGTCCCAAGCACTGGGGTGGAGACATGAGCAGGTGGAGTGCACGGTATGACTTCATGGAGTGGAGAGTTTGGGTGTTGCTCATCCTAGAAATCATCTTGAGTGATTGGCGTCGTGGGACTGCCAATGTTGATCTGTTCACTGCTCGTGGGAGCAGGCGATGATACCGGTTTCTGAGTGAGCTGTGGAACTTGAGGAAGGACTTCATCATCAACATTGTCTTCACGACCAATGTCTTCAGCTGCGAAGGTGTCAGCAGCTGGGGTCTCTTCAGTGTCATGGGCCTCTGTGGGAGCAGGCTCATGCACAACAAGTCTTCTTTCATGGTTGGAGGAGGCAGGTAGGGCGACTAAGATGGGCTCAACAAGCAGCGGCTCCACATGACAGATGATTCAGTTGGTGCTTGGGCCTTTCTTGAAGTCTTTGAAGACTTTGTCTTCAGCTTCTTCTGAGACGGAGCGGCATCAGAGGCTTCTTGATGCTTGCGCTTCTTGGCTTCAGCCTCGGCCTGCTTGGTGCGTTTCCTTTCAGTAGCAGCAGATGGAGCTTTTGGCTTCGAGCCAATCATGCTAGCCGGGAAGACAATGCTTGGCCGCTCTTGCCTTGGAGCCTCAGGTTCGGCTTCAGTTGGCTTCTTCTTCTTAGCTGCCAGCCTTGGGTCAATGCCTGGGCGCCCAAGTGCCTTTCTCTTCATGGCTTCATTGTGAGCCTGAACACATTTTTAGCATAGTACTTGAGGCGCTCTCAGGAGCCTTTGGCTTCATTACGACACTTATGGAACTCAGCCTTGAGATCTGCCATCATCTTCTTGAAGTTCTGTACATCAGTGGCACTGAGCTTTGCCATGTGCTTCTTGAAGAGAGCTTTCTCATGGTCGATCTTGTTTTTCTGCTCAACAATCTTCCGTGCAATAGCAAGTTCTTTGGCTATGCAGCCCTAGAAGGTGATGCTGATGTCTATAGGCAGCTGCAGATCATCAATGGTGAGAGACATGTCTTCAAACCATTCATCAATGAAATTGTTCAGAATGTCAGCATCAAACAGAGGCAAATCTCTGAAGATTTCAGCCTCCTGTTTGCTCTTGATTAGCATCTCAAGGGCATCATCAGCAAGGTCATCATTACTAGAGAGATCAATCACATCCTCTTTATGGCGCAGGATGCTTGCTGGAGTAAGGCCTTGCCCTGAGATTTTCTTTGTCTTCGCAGAAGTGCAGGACAAGCCTTCAGACTACACACTGGATTCAGGAGGTGCAGATTTCAATGGCTTCACATTTGAAGCTTTTGGAGCAGCTGTAGGCTTTGAAGCCTTTGACTTCTTCACTGGCTTCGGGGGTTCAGAGTTGCAGTCTGGTCCTTTGCTTTAGCAGCATCTTCAATGCTGGCCCTCTATGCTGCACAGTGTGCCAGAAATGAGGCAAAATCATCAAAAGGGCCGATGAGATTTGGTTCGGCCTCACGACTGCCATCGGGCCTTGGCTCAGCTGGACCTGGGTTGAAAGCAATCCCAAAGTCCTTCTTGTTTTGAACTGCCAAAGCCCTAGCAAACTGATAGTTGGCTTCAAATAGATCATCTTCACGACACCATCGAAGATTGGATGGGTCAGCATTCTGAGGCATTGGTCCTCTGACCATGCAAGGAAAGAAGCCTCTCTGTAAGGCTTCAGCTTTGGTCTTGGGGTGAAGCTTGCGGTACACAATGTCAGCCCATGGTGGCCTCACAACATTCTTGTCAGCATATTCAGGAGTCACAAAATGATAGAGAAACCACTATTCTGCCCAGTATCTGCGAATCCATTGGACGCGAGATTTGCGCTCACCATAGCTTTCTTCAGGATCAGACTTGTATAACTCATAAAGATCGGGAGGCAGGTCTTTTGCAGTGTTATCACGGCACTGTCTTCCACCTTTCTTCGTAGATTTACCACTTGCCATTGGCTTCACAAGACTGAAAGGCTTCATAGAAGTGATAGGCTTCGCTTTGTTGGTCAGACAAGAACTGGCGTCAGGAGATTCAATGTGATGTTGTAAGAACTCTGCAAATGAATTCAGACTATGAGAACCAAGAGACTCACCCACGGACATGTACCTGTGATAGCATTAGAGATGCGAGGGAAGGGGAAGAGGTCATATGCATTCTCAGAGGATTTTGAAGATAAACCAGTTTGAAGACATTGACCTCATAGTGCGAAGACATTCACTTATAGAAATAAGTTGGTTCCAGATTTGTACGAATCCACAAATAGGTACAAGTGAGGAATCAAACTAGTTGTGAAGCATAAGTGAAAGTACTTGCAAGTTATGAGATGCAGAGTATGGAAGTTCCAAATTTGGAAGTGAAGAAACAACTTTCTAAAGATTTAGAAAGTTCATCGGGTCGAATAAACAGTAAAAAGTGAGCTTTTATTTACCGCCAAGAACTGATGAAGAACTGCTAGATGAGTTGGGGACGGAGGCCGAGCAGTCCAATCTCCCGCGCCCTAACTTGGCAGCAGAAGACACCTATGGCGGCGGCGGGAAGAAGAGGTCTGCGGCTGGCGTGAAGACGACGACGGAGAAGTCACGGCAGCGAAGCACTTCGTCTCCGGCGACGGTGCTAGGGTTTTGAGCGAGACAGCGAGGGAAGTAAGATTTAATGACCGCAGGGGGATGGATATTTATAAGGAAGGGAACATCATAGTGAATTTACTCTACTACCCCCGGCGGTTCACATCTGAGCAACACGTGGCAAGCATGCAACAACTTAAATGTTGTGCCACGACCCCACGCACGCCTGGTTTGTCGGGAGGCCGTTCCGGCTTCTCCGGATTCAGGCAAAAAGGATAGGGATATTAAAAGCATTTTAAATGTATGTCTCTTAATCTTCGACTGACAAGGACACAGTGAAGACAACGACATGTGTCAATAGAATGCATATGAAGATTTAGAGAGAATAGGAGAGATAAGCACAGATGGGGTTAGGGTCCGATAACACTCACTTAGTGCACAAAATGGCAATTTGAAGACATAGCTATAAGTGAATGCTGTAGAGGACAGTACATATATATATATGTATATAGGCAATGAAGACCAACTCAAGCATTGTGATGATAAATCGTGACGATAAACCAATGTTGAGGACAAACCAACTTTGAAGATAATGCAATATGACGCCAAACATAAATCTTCAAGAAAAATTGGTGGTGGCGTTACCCACCGTATAGGAAGTATTAGACCCAGACACGGCGCACAATTATCGTGGCGCTCCGAAGTCAAATTCCACATTAATTTATTCACACTTAGAGTGTATGTCTTCATGAATTGAAGACATACGTTACCTTGTGTGTTCCGCACCTAAGTCATCAAAATGCATAAGCATTAGGATGTGTGTCCATTCACAGGACATTTGAGGGTTCTAAGATATTTAGCTCACACCGCAGCTTGCAAAACCTTTTCTCATCCAAGGGCTTTGTGAAGATATCTATCGATTGCTCTTCAATGTTGACGTGAATGATATAAATGTCTTCCTTCAACACATGGTCTCTCAGAAAGTGATGACGGATCTGAATGTGCTTTGTCTTTGAGTGCTGAACTGGATTGTGAGCAATCTTGATGGCGCTTTCATTGTCGTAGTAGAGGGGCACATTCTTCATGTTGATTCCATAGTCCTTGAGGGTTTGCTTCATCCAAACAAGCTAAGCGCAGCAAGATCCAGCATCAATATATTTAGATTCAGCAGTGGAGAGTGATACACAGTTCTGCTTCTTTGAAGACCAACAGACAAGAGATCGTCCAAGAAAATGACATGTGCCTGATGTGGACTTGCGATCAACCTTGTCACCAGCATAATCAGCATCTGAGAATCCAACTAGATCAAACTCTGAGCCCTTTGGATACCATAATCCTAGCATTGGGGTGTGAGCCAAATATCGAAGTATTCGCTTCACCGCAAGGTGATGCGACACCTTTGATGCCGCTTGGAATCGGGCACACATGCAAACACTAAGCATTATATCTGGCCTAGATTCACAAAAGTACAATAAAGAACCAATCATGGAGCGGTATACCTTTTGATCGAACTCTTTACCATTTTCGTCAGGGCCCAATTGGCCTTTGGTTGGCATTGGCATCGTGTACCCTTTGCAGTCTTGCATTCCAAACTTCTTCAGGCAATCTTTGAGGTACTTTTCTTGTGATATGAAGATGCCATTTCTCTGTTGACGGATTTGAAGACCAAGGAAGAATTTCAGCTCCCCCATCATTGACATCTGATATTGGTCTCGCATCATATGCCTGAACTCATCACTATATCTTTGGTCAGTGTAGCCGAAGATAATGTCATCCACATAGATTTGGCATACAAACAGTTCTCCATCATATGTCTTCGTGAAGAGAGTGGGATCCAGAGAACCAGATTTGAAGCCTTTGCACTTCAGGAAGTGCTTGAGTGTATCATACCAAGCTCGAGGTGCTTGTTTGAGGCCATAAAGTGCCTTGTTGAGCTTGTATACCATATCAGGATGCTTTGGATCTTCAAAACTAGGGGGTTGAGCTACATATACTTCTTCATTTTTGCCGTTGAGGAAAGCGCTCTTCACATCCATTTGATACAGGAGGATGTTGTTGTGGTTTGCATAGGCTAGCAATATGCGAATGGCTTCAAGCCTAGCCACAGGAGCAAAGGTTTCATCGAAGTCAATTCCCTCTACTTGTGTGTAACCTTGAGCAACAAGACGAGCTTTGTTTCTGATGACTTGACCATGTTCATCTTGTTTGTTGCGATAGATCCATTTGGTGCCAATAATATTGTGCTTGCGAGGATCAGGACGTTTGACTAGCTCCCAGACATTGTTGAGCTCAAATTGTTGAAGCTCTTCTTGCATAGCTTGAATCCATTCTGGTTCCATAAAGGATTCATCAACTTTCTTGGGTTCGGATATGGAGACGAATGCAAAGTGGCCACATAAGTTTGCTAGTTGCGTAGCTCTTGATCGAGTAAGTGGACTAGGTGCATTGATGCTATCAATTATCTTCTCAATCTGAACTTCATTTGCCACACGAGGATGAATAGGGCAAAGATTTTGCTGTTGCTGATCATTGTCTTCATCTTCAGCATTGTCTTCAGGCCCAGCATTGTCTTCATGTTGAGTAGGAGCTGGAATGACAATTTCCTATTTTGCTTGTTCCTCGGAGGGTATGATTTCTCCAGTACCCATTAGCTTGATAGATTCACTAGGAGAAGCTTCATCTAGCACATTTGGCAGGTGCTCTCTTTGCGAGCCATTAGTCTCATCGAACCACACATCTATAGTTTCAACCACTTTATAGTGAAAGAGGTTGAGGACTCTGTAGGTGTGTGAATCCTTTCCGTAACCAAGCATAAAACCTTCATGTGCTTTCGGTGCAAATTTGGAAGTGTGATGTGGATCCTTGATCCAGCACTTAGCACTGAAGACTTTGAAATAGCTTACGTTTGGCTTCTTACCAGTGAGTAGTTCATAAGATGCCTTCTTGAAGAATTTATGAAGATAAACTCTGTTGATGATATGGCATGCAGTATCAATAGCTTCAGGCCAGAACTTTCTTGGAGTCTTGTACTCATCAAGCATCGTACGAGCCATCTCAATAAGGGTCCTATGCTTGCGCTCCATTATGCCATTCTGATGAGGAGAGTATGGAGTAGAGAGCTCATGTGTGATGCCAAGCGTATCAAGATAAGTGTCGAGGCCCGTGTTCTTGAATTTCCTGCCATTGTCACTCCTGATGTGCTTGATCTTGATGCCATAGTTATTCATGGCGCGATTGGCAAATCGTCTGAAGACATCCTGCACTTCAGCCTTATAGAGAATTGTGTGCACCCAGGTATATCTAGAATAATCATCAACAATAATGAAGCCATAAAGATGTGAAGTGGTAGTAAGGGTAGAATAGTGAGTAGGGCCAAATAAGTCCATGTGTAGCAGCTCGAAGGGACGTGAAGTCGTCATGATTGTCTTCGAGGGATGCTTTGCCCTAGTCATCTTCCCGGCTTCACAAGCACCACATAGATGATCCTCCTTGAACTTGACGCCCTCGATGCCAATGATGTGCTTCTTCTTCACGAGAGTGTGTAAGTTCCTTATGCCCGCATGTCCTAGCCTTCGATGCCAAAGCCAGCACTCTGAAGCTTTAGCTAGAAGACATACAACAAGATGTGGTCCTACGGAGAAATCTACCATATACAGATCACCTCTTCGATAACCTTCGAAGACTAGAGATTTGTCAGAAGCCATAAGCATAAGGCATCGATATTTTCCAAATATCACAATCATATCAAGATCACAAAGCATTGAGACAGACATTAAGTTGTATCCAAGGGATTCAACAAGCATCACTTCATCCATGTGTTGATCCTTTTAGATAGCAACTCTACCTAGGCCCAATACCTTGCATTTACCAGTGTCAGCAAATGTGATATGGCTTTTAGTAGATGGTCGAAGAGTAGAATCCATGAGAAGACTTCGATCACCAATCATGTGGTTAGTGCATCCACTGTCCATAATCCATTCAGTAGCTTTCGGAGTTGTACCCTATAGTGCAGTTAGTAGGATAGGCTTCACAAAGATTATTGTGAAGGAGAAACATTTGGTGAACAAGCATACTATCAAATGTAAGATTCTTGGATAGTAAGATAGGATGTTCATCAAGAAATCCAGGGACGAAGTAAATGGTAAGACCATTTTGGCATTTTATCTTGCGTCCCACAAGATGTTTTAGGTCCCCAGCATTGTCTTCAGAAGTCAATGATTTTCGGCTGGAGACCCTACCCTGCAAGAGAAGTTAATTCTTCTTAAACACCCACATCTTAAGGGGTGGCTTAGAAGCAATGAGTCTAAGTGCAGCATCTGAGAACTTTGGCTTTGGAGCCCTAGAAAATAGTTTTGTAGGAGGTGAATAGTACTCAAAACAATATGAAGAAAAATTCTTTGATTTGTGAACATAGCGGTTTGAAGAAACACACTCATATTCGTGAGTCTGATGATAGTTTCCCTGGAAAACATTGTTGTTAGGGTGACCTTGTGAGGTCCTCTGTCTGTATGAAGCCTTTGGGCCATATGAAGCCTTTGATCTGGGGTTTGTCTTCTTCCCCGGTGGTGTCATGATGACTTTCACGGGAAGCTTCTCAAGACGACTTTTAGGAACCCGAATCTTCATCATAGGTGACCCATTCCTGCAGTTAGTTCCAATAAACCTGGCAAACACTTCACCGTTCTGATTCTTGAACAGTTTATAGTTTGAGTCAAATGACTCATCAATGATAATAGGGTTAGCACAAGTGAAACCAGATAAGGTGGATGGATCCACTGAAGCGACCTTTGCAGCAACCCATGTGGTTTTGGGGTACTGCTCAGGCTTCTAGTAGGAACCATCAGCATTCATTTTCCTCTCGAAACCAACACCCTCTTTCCTAGGGTTTTGGTTCAGAAACTGTTTCTTGAGGACATCACATAGTGTCTGATGCCCTTTGAGGCTTCTATACATGCCTGCTTCAAGCAATGTCTTCAAACTGGCATTCTCATCAGCAATAGTAGTGGTATCCTCAGAAGAGGGGTTAGTCACCACATTAACAGTTCAAGATATTGCAACTTCAGAAGCATTAGAACATTCAGCAATAGAGAAAGCATTGTCACGCTCAAGGCATTTTAAGCAAGGTGGCACAAAATCTTCCTGAGCGGAACTGATCTGTTGAGCGAGTAGTGAATCTTTTCCTTTTGTAGATCTTCATGAGATGCTCTCAGTTTCTCTAGATCTTGCTTCCTTTGAAGATAATCATAGGAAAGCTTCTCATGAGTAGCTAAGAGGGTTTCATGACGACTTTCAAGTTCCTCGTACTTAACACGAAGATTTTTGATGTCTTCGATTAAGGACTGAGTTTGATTCATTTCCTCATCGAACAGGTCATCGCTTTTGTCTAGCAATTTTTGAATCTTTTCCATGGCTGTTTGTTGTTCAGTTGCAATTTTAGCAAGAGTCTTATAACTGGGTTTGGATTCACATTCAGAGTCATCTTCACTGGAGGTCTAAAAGTAAGCATCGCGTGAGTTTACCTTAGCACCTCTTGCCATGAAGCAGTAGGTGGGAGCAGAATCGTCGTCATCATTGGATTCAGCGTCGGTGTCGTGACCACTGTCTTCGGTGTTGAAGATGGACTTGGCGATGAATGCCGAAGCTAGAGCAAGGCTTGCCACGCCTGAACCAGACTCCTCCTCAGACTCCACCTCCGCCTCCTCAAAAGCAGACTCCTCCTCCTTGAAGAAGACTTTGAGGATTTCTTCTTCTTCTTATCGTCGGAGTCATATTCCTTGCTCTTCTTCTTCTTCTTTGCTTCCTTGTCCCATTGAGGACATTCAGATATGTAGTGGCCTAGCTTCTTGCATTTGTGGCATGTTCTCTTCTTGTAGTCACGTGTGGAAGCCTCATCATTCTTGGAGCTGGATCTTGAAGACTTTCCGAAGCGATTCTTCTTGGAGAACTTTTGGAACTTTCTCACAAGCATTGCTAGCTCTTTGCCTATGTCTTTAGGATCATCAGAACTGAAGTCAAATTCTTCAGATGAGGATTCAGCCTTTGCCTTCAAAGCATAAGATCGGCCATAGTTGGGACCATAGATATCTCTCTTCTCAGATAGCTGAAATTCATGTGTGTTGAGCCTCTCAAGTATGTCAGACGGATCGAGATCTTTGAAGTCAGGGCATTCTTGGATCATCAAGCCTAGAGTGTCAAATGAGCTGTCAAGTGATCTCAGTAGCTTCTTTGCGACTTCATGCTTGGTGATTTCAGTGGCGCCCAGAGCCCGAAGGTCATTTGTGATATCAGTGAGGTGGTCTAAAGTGAGTTGGACATTCTCATTGTCATTCCTCTTGAATCGGTTGAAGAGATTGCGAAGCACATCAATTCTTGAGTCTCTTTGAGTTTAGACGCCTTCGTTGACCTTGGACAGCCAGTCCCAGACTAGCTTCGCAGATTCCAGAGCACTCACACGACCGTACTGCCCTTTGGTCAGATGACCACAGATGATGTTCTTGGCAGTCGAGTCCAATTGCGCGAACCTCTTGACATCAGTAGCGGTGACACCTTCACCGACTTTGGGAACACCAGTCCTGACGACATACCAGAGATCGTTGTCAATGGCTTCAAGATGCGTGCGCATCTTATTCTTCCAGTAGGGGTAATCAGTGCCATTGAAGATGGGGCACGCAGCGGAGACTTTGATTATCCCTGCAGTCGACATAGCTAAAACTCCAGGTGGTTAAACCGAATCACACAGAACAAGGGAGCACCTTGCTCTGATACCAATTGAAAGTGCTAATTATTGACTAGAGGGGGGTGAATAGGCGATTTTTATGAAAGTCTTCAAGACAGTCAAAGTCTTCAAAGACAGATAACCAAATACAACCTATACAGTATGCAGCGGAAGATAATCTACACTAGCCATGCCATAGACTAAGAAATAGTACAGAGTAAACACAAAGACAAACAACAACTAGGTAGAGTGGATCAGACTAGGAAGACAGTATGAAGCCAAACAAGCAAACAGACAGAATGTCTTCACACAATGAAGTCAAACAGAACAGGCAAGCAATGACTTCATGAGGCGAAACTGTAAGTGAAGGATAAAGTGATAGAACTAGTTGCTTGACGAAGACAAGGATTTGGTAGACTAGTTGCAGTTGCTGTGACAACTGTACTTCTGGTTAGGGAGGCTGAGATTGAACTCAGAAGACCGCGTCTTCACCTTATTCCCCTTGAGCTAAGGATACTTAGTCCTCGCCCAATCACTCTGGTAAGTCTTCAAGGTAGACTTCCAAACCTTCACAGACTTCGTTCAAAGGCGATCCACAATGACTCTTGGATCCTCGCACAGACTTCGTTCACCGGTGGTTCCTATGACTCAAGGAAGAAGAAAATGAAACTATGAAAGAAACTATGTCTTAGCACTCCATTGTCTTCAAGTGAATGTCTTCACGAACCACCATTGTCTTCAATGTCTTCATACATTTTTAGGGATCATCTCTGGTAGGTAAACCGAATCAATGAGGGACTTCTACCTGTGTTATCCTATGAATCTCACAAACACATTAGTCCCTCAACCACGTTTTTCGCCAATACTCCAAAACCAACTAAGGGTGGCACTAGATGCACTTACAGAGAGAGAGAGAGCCATCTAGCTACTGCTATGGACCCGTAGGTTCTATGGGGAACTACTCACGCATCATCATGGAGGCAGCAAGGTTGATGAAGATGGCCTCCGTTATCAATTCCCCCTCTGGCAGAGTACCGACGGAGGCCTCCAAATGGGATCGCAAAAGAACGAAGGCTTGCGGCGGTGATAAAATTGTTTCAGTTCTCGCTCTGGGGGTTTATCGATTTTGGGGAATTTATAGCACTGGAATTAGGTCAGGAAGACCTCCAAGGGGCCCACAAGCTCACACGACATGCCCCCTAGGGGCGGGCCACCTAAGCTTGTGGCCCTCTCATAGCTCGTCTGCCCCCCAGGAAGCTTCTAGGGTCTCTTCTGGTCCAGAAAAAATCACCATAAAGTTTTATCGTGTTTGTACTTCGTTTGGTATGGTTTTTCTGTGAAACAATAAAATATGCAAAAACAGAAACTGGCACTAGGCAATGAGTTAATAGGTTAGTTCCCAAAAATGATATAAAATTGCCTATAAAGCATACAAGATTGATAATATAATAGCATGAAACAATAAAAAATTATAGATACGTCGGAGACGTATCAGGGCGCCACCCTTCTTGGGCCCTTGTGGCCCAAGTTGCCTTCCACCTCTTGGACTTTTGAGGCCCGTTGATATTAAATTAAATATAAAAGCCTCCTAGCAATTACTAGAGCCTTTTATTATTAATTTAACATCTCGAGAAACATTTTCCACCTATATATTATTTATCTGTAATACCCGGTATTGCTCGATAAACTCCGAAACCCTTCTGGTGACTCCGAAATGCTTCTGGTTCCTCTCGAAACTATTTTGAATATTAATGAAACAATTCCACAAATAAACCCTTGATACTATCGACCTACTAACACTCAGCAAATCATGATTACATTAAGCTTGTGACCCTGTAGGTTCGGTAAAACATAGACATGAACGAAACTCCTTCTTTCAATGACCGATAGCGGAAGCGTGGACGTCCATATTGATCCCTATGATTACACGAATGACATTCGAGTAAAGAATTGGTTATCATGTGATATTCCCTTTGCTTTGCGATACTTTAGAAAACCTGAGATGTATCGGTATCCTATTGAGTCATACACATGCTCAATATACCGTTATCCGTGTTACCGGTTTTGTTCTTCTTTCTCATTGGTATGTTTCGGCATCCCCATGACATAGTCACCTATGTCTGGCCAGACGATGATGGATGTTGTCACACTGAGAGGGCCCTAAGAATATCTCTACATCATCGGAGGAGAAAATCCCACTCTCGAGCTATCTAGTCCCTTGTCAAACTTTCCAATTAACCTGTAAGTTGTCATTATGATCACCGTGTTATAGATGACGTTTGAGGAACCCCAAAGCTCATCGTACGGTAAGAAGTGATTATGATACTCTCATGGTCTAAGGAAAAACACTTGTTAACACTCCATCTTATTGCTGGAGATATGCCCTAGAGGCAATCATGTATGATGATATTTCCTATGTGTTTATGAATAAAGATAGTCCTTGGATGTTATCAATGATGTGTATCAGCAAGTATGTGACTTGTTTGTGGGAATATGCATTGTATGATGACTGTCCTAAAAGGTCCCTAGTCGAAAGGGCTGTGTGGACGTGCAACTGACTAGACTAGCATATGACACGGTGGATGGCTCGGTCTCACTGGCCATGGAGCATTGGATGCTAACCGGATAATATGGACTCAGAAAGATCTGGTCGGACTCGACATAGTCTGTTCCGAGTCGAGATAAGGTCCGAGTCGGACAGACCCAACTATGAGATGCAGTGATATGTCATATGTGAGTCTCTAGTACAACATACATTCTATGTCCTAAGACCTGAGCTGGCGCATGTACTCGGGATGGTGACAGACCTCCTTTGGGCCGACCAAACGCTACTCCATGACTGGGTAGTTATAAAGGTAGGTTTCAGGCTTGTCCAGACCCATGTTGTGAGACATGGTCAAGCAAGATGGGATTTGCCCCTCCGATCAGGAGAGATATACTCTGGGCCCCTCATGTGATCCGACCAAGATAATCATGGCCATGCGACAAGGATAATGAGATAATCCGGTTTGTTGTCGGCATCACTGGAACGAGAAAGAGGTCAGGCTAGCACAAGGATGACAGACTCGCCTTGAGCCCGACAACATATATCATGTGGCAAAGGGAATAGGAGTGTGACATGTTGTACATGTTCTCCAACCAGCTTCATTGTCTACTTTGTGGCCAACACGCCTTGCTAGAGGCTGCTACCAGCCGAGCAGGTTGGAGGTGATCCAACCTGTGACCAAGCCAACTTGAACCTAAGGATTCACGCGCTTAAGGGAAGGAACCTGTGAGGCCGGGGCCGACTCCACGAGTCAGATGTCATCCTACTCAGACTCAGATCCAGACCAAACAGACTTTAGGCTTTAGGATCCATGCGAGGCCCAAGTGTTGAGCCCGCAATGGATGCCTATATATAGTGGGGGTGCGCCACACTCATTCTGATGATCGCTTCAGTTCCGTCACTAGGGCTTTGCATGTGTTGCAAGCAGCCACCTCTACTCGCTGCCAACTGTGTGATCGGACCGAGCAATCCACCGCACGGTGTTCCTCCTGCACGCGCGGATACCGTTAGAGGCGGTGCACTTGCGCCGCTCTGGCGAACCTATACGTGGGACCCGACGACCGGCTGTTTGAGGAAGATCGGACGGGGAGGATACGACTCTGGACGCGCTGCCCCAACTCTACTTCCGCTCCACAACACTGCACGTCTAGTGGTAACGATCCATGATCCATCTCTCGTAGCATGTTCTTGGTTGTTCTGTGGGTAGGAGTTTTAAATTACAGTCGGTGCACCCTACCGTAGAACCCAACACTTATAACAATTGATTTTAGATGATATTATCTCAAAGTATAAAAAACAAGTTTGGGTTGATTCAATATGATCGTTCTTCTAACGTCATACTCTCAATGCTGTTTTAGGACTATCATTACACTTAACGATATCCTAAGATCCGGAAAACATGATCAGCAACAACACTTGAGCCAGTCTTAGAGGCTAGACTAGGAACCTAATCTTTACCATTTATCATTCCACACGTGCATATGAGTTTTCCACTGAATCGCATATTCTAGAATCACAGCAGTTATAACATAGAATATAAACTCTTAATTATGAAAATGGAAATATAATAATACAATATTATTACCTCTAGGGCATATTTTCAACAACATGATGAGTGGCGCACTCCTATGCTCTCGTTTGGAAGAGGAGTGATGAGCACCTCCTCCTGCTTGGTTTGGGTGACAACACAGGCGGTGCACGCCTCCTCTTCCTTGGTGGTGGTGGTGGCTTCCTCTACGCGATGATGACACATACACTATAAAATGGGGAGGGCACACGGCTGGAAGGGGGCGCCATGACTAGTGCGAGTTGCGATGCTGGTGGTGAGGGGAGGTATGATCATCTAAGGGTTCGAGGGAGGAGAGGGGGCACTAAGGCTTGTGTGAGGTGAAGTGAGGGTAGCAAGGGTAGCGAGGGGAGGTATGCAACATCCGGTTAAAAATGAGAGATGAGGTAAAGTGGAGGCATTATACAATGGATCAGCAGGAAACTGAGATGTCCAATATGAAATTGAGGTGTCCATTGGGAAACGGAGGCATTTGACGGTCAAAATGGGTGCTTTCGGGCTGTCAACGTCCAGAGTGATGGACGCTCGGACTCTCCTACTCCGCCTCTCAATTTTGTTCCTGGTTAGGGGATTTGGGACGTCCGTCCATGTCTGACACAAAGTAGGGGTCTACATTCAAGGCCTAAAAGTATCCAAGCTAGACATTTGAGGCAGTGTAAGTATGCGTACTAGAGATGCCCTAATAGAGTTTACCAAAAAGTTGATGTACCATGTAAGTCCCTATAGAAAATCTAGCGGAGTTGCCTTATTTGTCATTGCCATATTGTGGAGGGTGGAGGATAGCCTGGAGTCGCGCAAACTCAGTTGCCATATCCCAACCTTCAATTTTTCCCTCATTCAAACACTTCAATTGCCCCTAAATTTAAACATACCACCCCTTCCCCTCCTCCAGGGTGTGTGTTATCCCCTTGTTTGATGTGTGTACCTTCCTTTGCTTCGGCGGGCCTAAAATGTATGATTACCATTAAATGTTTCCTCCCGAAATTCTTGTGCCACAATATCCATGGCGTTCGGATACAACATAGTGAACTAATTTTCCTCATCTGCTCGTTCAATTGTCATCCAGCGCTTCTCCATTTTGAGCCTACACGCCTCCATATCTTCCTTATGTTGTCTACTCTCTTGCATAGTATCCCATCTCGCCCTCTTCTCTTGGATCTTCTTCTCCTACATCTCTATCTTTTGTTTCTTCCTCTTCTCCGTGTACTCATTCCTTGTCCTCATCAACTCATCGATCTTTTTTATTGCCTCCACCTCTCCTTCTCACTTGAGCTTCTCCTTTCCCATCTCCCTCCCATCGGGTCAACCCATGATATATGTCGGAGTGGGACTTCAAGGCGCCCTTTCCTCAACACTGTCACCATCATCTTCACTGTTTTCCATCTCCAGAGAGGATTTAGTGCACTTCCAGTTTTGGGCTGCCATCAACATTCCTCATCTTTCACTTCTCGTCATCATTGATCATCATTCACTTGTCGTTGCCTTCCAACAAATTCTAACAGTTTTGGAGGCCAGTATATTCACCCTTAGACTTGGCCATTTGTTGGTACCTCTCTTGGGCTAAGAATGATGAACATAATGCAAATGTGGCAATCAAAAAACAACAAGTTTCCTTACATTTTGGTCAATGCTGACACCTCTAGCTAGGACGAGCAAGCTTCACTTGCTCCGAAAAACCCGCTCAACGGTCGCACATATCCTGAATCGTACCCCATTGATTTGCGAGAGATTTGAGGGTATGATTCGTTATGCCCATGATGATGTCTGAATGCTCCTCGATGCACTCCCAATACATTGCACTCGTTTGATCTTTCCCGATGACCAGATCGAGAGAGATATCTTGCCTTTTGCCTCACACGAGTAATATCCTCATCTGCTATATAGTTTGCAGCCCAGATTGCTTTCTTCCTCCACAAGCCAGGGTATTGGAACTGATCAAGTTCCATATCTCGATAGTCCGCTTACAATGGCTCAAAATGCGAAAACAATGCACCATCAAGATCGAAATCATTTGACCCATCGATATCACTCACCATACCCCTTGATAAATGATTTTTCATTGTCGGTCCCCCAAAATAACATAATCATCAATAAATCACAAACATTGAAAAATTGTCACCTTTTTTCCATAGTCACCTTGCATTCAATCAAACAAAAACTAGATACAAGGAAAAGGATGACTTTTTTACCCCATCACCGTCTCTAGGCTGTCATAGGGGACTTGGAAGGCACCCTAGTTTCTCCCGTCGCCGGGATGGAGGGAGGAGGGCAACGATGTGGCCCATTGTCTTCTTCTTCAGTCTCTTCACTGAGGACGACCGCGGCACCACTGAGGGAAGGTTGGCGCCTGCATGTGGTAGCATAGGGTTTTCCACCACTGTATCAGACTCGTCACCGGTAGGGTGGATGAGGTGCTGGCCTAGGCGATGGCAGCCGATCGTCAAAGTCATAGGATAAATAGCAATCGTTAAAGTCACATGCTCTGTCTCCAAATTGATGGACTAGGGTACAAGGATTGCGGTAGCATGGCTTCAACCACGGTCTGATCTCCCATAGAGACACTGGTGTGAGATGAAACTAGTGATTTTTTGAAATTTCTTCATTAATTTTTTATAACTGATTCTTTATATATATGACACCATTGGTATGGAGTGATACCATAGGAATTTTGTCAAATTAGATATCATCGTGAAGAACATCCTAGAGTACATTTTCATGTGTTGTTTTTGTCAATTCTCAACTACACACAAGGGGGAGGAGGTTAAATATGTTAATGTACAAATTTTACTTCGATTGTTAGCAAGTTAGGCTTTGTGAAATATGAAACATGAGACTAACAATGCTAAGGTGAGATATAAAGCATATATGATGCTTGTAGAGTCAACCGACCAAATTAAATCGCAAGTAAATGAGCTAGGGTTATGGATAACTGAAAGAACACAAATACGAAGATGTATCCAGATGTTCACTCCCTTGGAGGGGTGTTAATCACCATTTTAGAGGTGGGAATTCTACAAAGGAAAACCTACACCAGAAAGGCTCACATTCTTCTCCTTGAGATACCACCACAAAGGCTATTCCCAACCACTAGTGGAAGACCTTGAGGCGGCATCCAAACTTTTACAAACTTTGGGGTAAATCGCAACATGATTTATCACCAAGAGCTCCTACTGCCTAGGAGTCTCCTGTAACACCCCCAGTGGTTAGCCACAGTAATCCCATTTTGATAATGCCATGTCATCATGATCAACCTAAACAAATTGCATTTAGGAAATAATCCAACTCATATTCAAATTTAAGATACAAGTCAAATTAATATCTCTTCAAACTTCAAAACTAAATTGTTCATTTAATAGCAAGTAAATCAGAGACAATTCTAAAATTGAAAACAACATTATTGAAAATGGGTAAGTGGCCTGAACATCCTCAAACAGTGACTGAAAACCATATTTAATAACCTATTAATAAAGATAAAATAAATCTGAAATGATAAATACCCCAAACAAATTTTTGGTGATAGGGTATGCTGCCCTGTGATTTATGGACCAGGTCACAATTTTTGCAAAAGTCATGTGGGTGCCACACATTTTGCAAAACAGGAACTAAAACAGAAAAACAGAAAAGAAATAAAGAAAAGAAAAAGGCCCACCGCACTGGGCCTGAGTGGCCACAGTGCGGCCCGGCCCACCGCCTGGCGCCGTTCCCTTCCTACTGCTCCTCCCCCTCGCGCGCTGTCGCCTCCGCCACACTCGCCGCCCTGGCCCCCCCTTCCCCTGCTCGACAGCGGCCACCGCACGCCTCTGGAGGGGATAAGGCCCCCCCTCGACCCTCTGGACACCCCTCCCTGGCTCTCCCTCACGCCCTCCCTCTCTCTCTCTCTCTCTCTCTCTCGTCGGTGCCCGAACACCGCCGCCGCCATTGCCATCGATTCCGCGGCCACCGTCGCCCCCGTGTCGTGCCTTCGAGTCCGAGCGCTCCGCCGTTGACTACTGCGCCTCCTGGAGCTGCTCGTTGGAGCCGGGAGCCACCGATGCGACCTCCCCGAGCTCGTCTTCCCCGCACGGCCATCTTCGTCTCCGGCACCGATTCGTCGCCGTTGATCTTCCCCGAGCCCTCTATTGCACAACTACAGGGCCACTATGAGCTGCTGCACCTTCTTCCCCTCTCCCCGTCCTCTTCCCTTAGCCGTGGCCGTCGCCTCGCTCGCGCCCGAGCGCGCCGCCGCAGAGCTGGTCGCCGGCAAGCCTCCGATGACCAAATGGTCATGTGCTGCTGCTCATTTTGCTCGCCACATCGCGTCGAGCCTTCCTAGTCGCTTAGTTCGCTCGCTAGCGCGCCGTAGTGTCGAATCCGTAGCACGCCCAAGAGCCCCGCCGCCCGACGTCGTCGCCGGTGACTATTCCGGCCTCTCCAACTCCGACCACCACCATCACCGGATGCGCCGTGAAGTGGCCAATCCAAAGGACCAAACCCCACCTCGGATGGAGCCCCACAGGCGATTCCCGAGCTCGCCGGAGTTGTGCATCGCCGCGCGGCCTCGCCGGAGCACTCCGGTGACCGGCGCTGACTAGGCGTTCGACGTGGCCGACCGGGCCCCACCGCTGTGCCGCTGACTGCTGGGCCCCGCGGACCCAGTTGACCCGGTCAGCCCGCTGACTGGGCTGGCTGTGTCACTGACACACGGGCCCCACCGCCTGTTAATTAATTATTTTGATTAAGTTAATTAGTTTAACCTAATTACACACTGACATGTGGGCCCAGTTGCCTAATTAGTTAAATAGTTAAAATAAACTCTGTTTAGACTAATCAGAGGCTGACATGTGGGCCCCACTGGTCAGGTTTGACCCTGGTCAGCCGACCGTTGACTGCTGATGTCAGCATTACGTCACAGTGACGTCACCCTGTACTGTTTTGGATAAT
Source organism: Thinopyrum elongatum (assembly GCA_011799875.1). Lineage (NCBI taxonomy): Eukaryota > Viridiplantae > Streptophyta > Magnoliopsida > Poales > Poaceae > Thinopyrum > Thinopyrum elongatum. The sequence continues at coordinate 414,446,373 of CM022303.1, forward strand.
GTTGTTTTAATTAATTAAATAATTTCCAGAAATTAATAAAAACTTTAGAAAATCATATCTTTTAATCCGTAACTCCGATCGAAAAACTTTATACATGAAAATTGCTCAGAACGACGAGACGAATTCGAATACGCGGTCCGTTCGTCCGTCACACGTCCCTAACTATCCGAACATGCAACCGTTCCCCTTCGGTCATCTGTCTGACAATTGTCCGGAACCGGGAAAACATTCCCAGATGAATCCCACCTTCGCCAGTATCACCCGGCACTGCGTTAGATCACCTACGTCACCGCGTATTGCCATGTTATGCTTTGTGCTGCACTTGTTTGCTGTGTATTTATACTATTTCCTCCCCCTCTTCTCTCTCGATAGAGCCGGTACCGACGCAGCTCCGGAGCCCGAAGACACCATTGACAACCTTGCCCTGCCGCCGAGCACCAGGCAAGCCCCCCCTTTGATCATACCGATATCGCCCATTCTAATTTCACATGCTTGCATTAGAATTGCTGCTGCTACTACTTTACCTATTCTGATGCATAGCCTGTTTATCGTAACCTGCTGTTGATAATTACCTGCATATCCTAAACTACTTAGTATAGGCTGGGTAGAGACCTATCAGTGACCCCACTTATCCCGACTGCCGTGCTGGATTGTCAGAAGACCCGATCAACGGGAATTGAAGACCAGGCCCCGACACCGCACATCACCCCCCTTAGTTGTAACGACACTGCAGCGTTACTATCGAGTGCCGAGGGTGAAACCTCTTGTAGCACTTCTGATGTTAACTCTGTAGAGTAGCTATTCGGTCGTGGTCATCGAGGGTGATTCCTCCTTCACCACTTCCGGTAACGACACTGTCGTACAACACCTCAAGTGTGAACCCAGCGAGGGTGATTCCTCCGAGTTCACCTTGACGGATACATCAAGTAGGAATCCAATGAGGGTGATACCTCGGATTCCCCTGATGTTATGGACACACGGATACTTGGACTTTACACTGTTACTTGGATAGGCGGGTCGACCCTGAGTGGTACCCGCGTGCGCCTGAGAGGCGAGTGTTGTGAAGACGGGTGCCTGTATGGTGCCCGAGTGATGAATACGAGGCGCGGCCGGGCCTTCTTAACCCTTGCAGCAAGTCCTCGAGACGGGGCGACGGGGTCACATCTTTCGTGAGTCTCTGCTCGTTACCGCAAGCCCCTAGTCCTAATGATTTGGATATTTGATCCGAGCAGGCCTCTGGTCTGATAGCACTAACCATCAAGTGGGCATAGTATGGGCGTTCTGCATCGTATGCATCAGCCGAAAACTCTGTCAGACGTCCAGTTCAGCAGTGCGGCATGGAGTGATTGGCGCCATTGCGGTGGTGCTTGGATCTGAGCCATGTGCGCAACGACCCGGAGGGTGAGGGGCGATGGCCAAGACCCCCTTGCACTTAGGATGTAGACCGGCGGGGACCTCTCTGCTGAGCTGTAGGTAGGGTTGCGATGTGTCGTTTGGCCGAGGCCGGGCATGACCCAGGAAAGTGTGTCCGGACGGAGTTAATCGAGCGTGTTGGGTAAGTTGGTGCACCCCTGCAGAGAAGAAAACTTCTATCGATAGCCGGTCCTACGGTAAAGGACACTCGGAGTTGTATCCTGATTGATACAATTAGAACTGGATACTTGGATACTATGGCTCTGGGATTGCTTCTCGCAGGGAGTCGAGAAGGGATCTCCGGACGAGGTTGATGACTGTATGGCTCTGGGATTGCTTTCTCGTAGGGAGTCAAGAAAAGGATCTCTGGGTGAGGTTGAGACTTAATGATACTGCTACATTATATTGTACTGTTCTACCATCTTCTATTTCTACAAGACCGCTGAAGATGCTAGTCTTCGATAGGACTAGGCCTTCTCTCTATTCTGGCATTTCTGCAGCCCAGTCCACCTATACCGCCTCCCCTTGAAAATGTTGCATATGTAGTGTAGATCCTTGCTTGCTGAGTACATCTGAGTACTCACGGTTGCTTTGTTTTCCTTTCTTCCCATATCAGTTTGTTGCGACCAGATGACGGAGCCCCCTGAGACAGATGCCCCGTCGATCGACTACTACTACCACCCCGAGGATGGATACTACTACGAGTTGACTGCCGACCAGGAGTAGGATCGGAGGGTCCCAGGCAGGAGGCCTACGCCTTTCGATCGTAGTGTTTTATTTTTGCCCCGCCTTTCTTAAGGCCTTTCTGTTTCTGTTTCATATCTGTACTCAGATATCTGATGCTTCCGCTGACGCTTGTTCGCAAGCTTATGTATTCGAGCCCTCGAGGCCCCTGGCTTGTAATATAAAGCTTGTATGACTTTATTTGTGTTTTAGAGTTGTGTTGTGATATCTTCCCGTGAGTCCTTAGGCTTGATCGTGTGCATTTGCGTGTATGATTAGTGCACGATTGGGCCTGGGGGCGTCAAAAGTTGGTATCAGAGCCGACTGACTGTAGGAACCCCCCTTTCCAACTCCTTGGCCGAAGTTGAGTCTAGTAACCAAAAAACTAATTTACTAACTTGGCTGTGCGGCTTACGGGGCCACGTCACCAATTGGGTGGTATTAGTATCTTTTATTCCTCGTCTTTAATCTGGGACTCTGATCTCTCTTCTATTCGGGTTAAATGATTTTACTAACTCCAACATTAGGATCTCGTAATTCTCGTCCACCCGGAGAGCTGGATATTCATAACTGATCCTTTCCTTGGAACGATTAGTCCGATAATCATCATTTTCCTTTCCATTGGTTTGTTTAACCTTTCCTTTACAAGTATCTTACGCTTCTCACACTGTCATTTGACACTTTTGGAATCTCTCGGCAAAATGTGTCGTGTTCAGCGGCAACATTTTGACTTCTTTCGAGATGTTAAATGAATTCATGAACAACAATTCCATCCTTGCCTCTAGTGGTCGGTGATCTCATCGTCAACCTCTTTGACTACCTGCCCACGAATTGCTGTTAACCCAGAACGAGTTCAGGCTATTCTTAACTGGACTCCTCCGAAGAACGTCAAGCAAGTGAGAAGTTTTCTCGGCCTTGCAAGCTATTGCCGTCGATTTGTTGAGAACTTTTCCAAGATTGCTAAGCCCCTGACTGATCTGCTTCACAAGGGCGTTAAGTTCGAATGGACAGAAATATGTCAGGAAAGTTTTCAAGCACTCAAAGACAAGCTAACATCTGCCCCAGTACTATCTCCTCCAGATACCTGCAAAGACTTTGTGATTTATTGTGACACATCCCGTGAAGGATTAGGCTGTGTCCTAATGCAAGAGCGTAAGGTGATTGCTTATGGCTCTCGTCAGTTGCGCCCACATGAAGAGAATTATCCGGTACATGATCTAGAACTAGCTGCTGTGATCTATGCATTGCAGTTGTGGCGACATTACCTTCTCGGTAATCGTTGCGAGATCTACACGGATCATAAAAGTCTGAAGTACTTGTTCACTCAACCATCTCTAAACCTCCGTCAGCAAAGATGGATGGAGGCCATTGCGGACTATGATTTGGGTATTTCTTATACCCCTGGCAAGGCTAACGTGATGGCTGATGCCTTAAGCCGCAAGTCCTATTGCGACAACCTCATGGTTAGGCAAGCACAACCTCGTCTTTTTGAAGAACTATGCAAGCTGAATCTCCGTATTATCCCACAGGGTTCTCTTAATAACCTTGTAATACAACCAGATATTGAGAAAGCTGTTAAGGATGCGCAAGCTAAAGATGCTGAAATTGATGTGATGAAGAAAGACCTTCACCTTGTAAAGTACAGGGATTTCTCGCTGTCTGAAGATGGAACCTTGTATTTCAGAAACCGCATTGTGGTACCTCGCTTCGAGCTCATGACTGACAAGGTCATGAAGGAGGCACATGATACCCCGCTGTCTATTCATCCGGGTAGCACCAAGATGTATCGTGATCTCCGTCAAAGGTACTGATGGTCTAAAATGAAGCAGGATATTGCTCGATATGTTGCTGAATGTGATGTTTGTCGTCGCGTTAAAGCAGAACATCAGAAGCCGGCTGGAATTCTGCAACCACTTCCTATTCCTCTATGGAAATGGGATAAGGTTTAGATGGATTTCGTTACAGGACTTCCCAGGTCACAGAAGGGTCACGATGCTATTCTTGTCGTCGTCGACCAACTCTCTAAAGTTGCACACTTTCTGCCTGTCAAAGAAACTATCACTGCTAGTCAGTTAGCAGAGTTGCATATCTCCAGAATTGTATCACTCCACGGTATTCCGAAGGAGATCAGTTCGGACCGTGGCGGTCTTTTCACTTCCAAATTCTGGGAAAGTTTCCAAACAGCTATGGGAACTCATATTACCTGGAGTTCAGCTTATCACCCCCAATCCCAAGGCCAAGTTGAACGAGTCAATCAGGTTCTTGAAGACATGCTTCGGGCTTGTGTTATTTCTTTCGGCAAGAAGTGGGAAGAATCTCTCCCGTATGCCGAGTTCTCCTATAACAACAGCTATCAAGCCAGCTTGAAAATGGCTCCCTTCGAAGTTCTATATGGACGTAAGTGTCTAACCCCTCTGAATTGGTCAGAAACTGGGGAACCACCGCTCGTGGGTCCGGATATTATTCAACACGCCGAAGAACAAGTTCGTATTGTCTGGGAAAATCTCAAGGCGGCTCAGGACCACCAGAAGAGCAACTACGATCGCAAACGATGGGGTTTGACTTATCAACCTGGTGATCAGGCTTATCTGCGAGTCACCCCGATGAAAGGCACTCACCGTTTTGGAATCAAGGGCAAGCTAGCTCCACGCTACATTGGTCCTTTCCGCATTATTGCTAGACGTGGTCAGGTGGCGTATAAATTGGAATTGCCGCCACAATTCTCTCATATCCACGACGTCTTCCATGTGTCGCAACTTGGTCAATGCTTCAAGGAATCTCCGCACCGAGCTGTGGATCACAAAATGCTCGAATTGCATGATGATCTTTCATATAAGGAGCATCCGATCCGCATTCTCGATGAAGCTGAACGTCGGACCCGTCAGTAGGTTACCAAGTTCCTCAAAGTGCAGTGGTCAAATCATACTGAAGATGAAGCCACTTGGGAACGCAAGGATAATCTTCGTGCAGAATACCCTGAACTTTTTCCTTCTACCTCTTAATTCTCGGGACGAGAATTCTTGTTAGTAGAGGAGATTTGTAACACCCCCAGTGGTTAGCCACAGTAATCCCATTTTGATAATGCCATGTCATCATGATCATCCTAAACAAATTGCATTTAGGAAATAATCCAACTCATATTCAAATTTAAGATACAAGTCAAATTAATATCTCTTCAAACTTCAAAACTAAATTGTTCATTTAATAGCAAGTAAATCAGAGACAATTCTAAAATTGAAACCAACATTATTGAAAATGGGTAAGTGGCCTGAACATCCTCAAACAGTGACTGAAAACCATATTTAATAACCTATTAATAAAGATAAAATAAATCTGAAATGATAAATACCCCAAACAAAATTTTGGTGATAGGGGTATGTTGCCCTGTGATTTATGGACCAGGTCACAATTTTTGCAAAAGTCATGTGGGTGCCACACATTTTGCAAAACAGGAACTAAAACAGAAAAACAGAAAAGAAATAAAGAAAAGAAAAAGGCCCACCGCACTGGGCCTGAGTGGCCACAGTGCGGCCCGGCCCACCGCCTGGCGCCGTTCCCTTCCTACTGCTCCTACCCCTCGCGCGCTGTCGCCTCTGCCGCACTCGCCGCCCTGGCCCCCCCTTCCCCTGCTCAACAGCGGCCACCGCGCGCCTCTAGAGGGGACAAGGCCCCCCCCCCTCGACCCTCTGGACACCCCTCCCTGGCTCTCCCTCACGCCCTCCCTCTCTCTCTCTCTCTTGTCGGTGCCCGAACGCCGCTGCCGCCATTGCCATCGATTCCGCGGCCACCGTCGCCCCCGTGTCGTGCCTTCGAGTCCGAGCGCTCCGCCGTCGACTACTGCGCCTCCTGGAGCTGCTCGTTGGAGCTGTGAGCCACCGATGCGACCTCCCCGAGCTCGTCTTCCCCGCACGGCCATCTTCGTCTCCGGCACCGATTCGTCGCCGTTGATCTTCCCCGAGCCCTCTATTGCACAACTACAGGGCCACTGTGAGCTGCTGCACCTTCTTCCCCTCTCCCCGTCCTCTTCCCTTAGCCGTGGCCGTCGCCTCGCTCACGCCCAAGCGCGCCGCCGCAGAGCTGGTCGTCGGCAAGCCTCCGATGACCAAATGGTCATGCGCTGCTGCTCATTTTGCTCGCCACATCGCGTCGAGCCTTCCTAGTCGCTTAGTTCGCTCGCTAGCGCGCCGTAGTGTCGAATCCGTAGCACGCCCGAGAGCCCCGCCGCCCGACGTCGTCGCCGGCGACTATTCCGGCCTCTCCAACTCCGACCACCACCATCACCGGATGCGCCGTGAAGTGGCTAATCCAAAGGACCAAACCCCACCTCGGATGGAGACCCACAGGCGATTCCCGAGCTCACCGGAGTTGTGCGCCGCCGCGCGGCCTCGCCGGAGCACTCCGGTGATCGGCGCTGACTAGGCGTCCGACGTGGCCGACCGGGCCCCACCGCTGTGCCGCTGACTGCTGGGCCCCGCGGACCCAGTTGACCCGGTCAGCCCGCTGACTGGGCTGGCTGTGTCACTGACACACGGGCCCCACCGCCTGTTAGTTAATTATTTTGATTAAGTTAATTAGTTTAACCTAATTACACACTGACATGTGGGCCCAGTAGCCTAATTAGTTAAATAGTTAAAATAAACTCTGTTTAGACTAATCAGAGGCTGACATGTGGGCCCCACTGGTCAGGTTTGACCCTGGTCAGCCGACCGTTGACTACTGACGTGAGCATTACGTCACAGTGACGTCACCCTGTACTGTTTTGGATAATGTTGTTTTAATTAATTAAATAAATTCCAGAAATTAATAAAAATTTTAGAAAATCATATCTTTTAATCCGTAACTCCGATCGAAAAACTTTATACATGAAAATTGCTCAGAACGAAGAGACGAATTCGAATGCGCGGTCCGTTCGTCTGTCACACGTCCCTAACTATCCGAACATGCAACCGTTCCCCTCCGATCATCTGTCTGACAAATGTCCGGAACCGGGAAAACATTCCCGGATGAATCCCACCTTCGCCAGTATCACCCGGCACTGCGTTAGATCACCTACGTCACCGCGTATTGCCATGTTATGCTTTGTGCTGCACTTGTTTGCTGTGTATTTATACTGTTTCCTCCCCCTCTTCTCTCTCGATAGAGCCGGTATCGACGCAGCTCCGGAGCCCGAAGACACCATTGACAACCTTGCCCTTGCCGCCGAGCAGCCAGGCAAGCCCCCCTTTGATCATACCGATATCGCCCATTCTAATTTCCCATGCTTGCATTAGAATTGCTGCTGCTACTGCTTTACCTATTCTGATGCATAGCCTGTTTATCGTAACCTGCTGTTGATAATTACCTGCATATCCTAAACTGCTTAGTATAGGCTGGGTAGAGACCTATCAGTGACCCCACTTATCCCGACTGCCGCGCTGGATTGTCAGAAGACCCGATCAACGGGAATTGAAGACCAGGCCCCGACACCGCACATCACCCCCCTTAGTTGTAACGACACTGCAGCGTTACTATCGAGTGCCGAGGGTGAAACCTCTTGTAGCACTTCTGATGTTAACTCTGTAGAGTAGCTATTCGTTCGTGGTCATCGAGGGTGATTCCTCCTTCACCACTTCCGGTAACGACGCTGTCGTACAACACCTCAAGTGTGAACCCAGCGAGGGTGATTCCTCCGAGTTCACCTTGACGGATACATCAAGTAGGAATCCAATGAGGGTGATACCTCGGATTCCCCTGATGTAATGGACACACGGATACTTGGACTTTACACTGTTACTTGGATAGGCGGGTCGACCTTGAGGGGTACCCGCGTGCGCCTGAGAGGCGAGTGTTGTGAAGACGGGTGCCTGTATAGTGCCCGAGTGATGAATACGAGGCGCGGCCGGGCCTTCTTAACCCTTGCAGCAAGTCCTCGAGACGGGGCGACGGGGTCACATCTTTCGTGAGTCTCTGCTTGTTACCGCAAGCCCCTAGTCCTAATGATTTGGATATTTGATCCGAGCAGGCCTCTGGTCTGATAGCACTAACCATCATGTGGGCATAGTATGGGCGTTCTGCATCGTATGCATCAGCCGAAAGCTCTGTCAGACATCCAGTTCAGCAGTGCGACATGGAGTGATTGGCGCCATTGCAGTGGTTCTTGGATCTGAGCCATGTGCGCAACGACCTGGAGGGTGAGGGGCGATGGCCAAGACCCCCTTGCGCTTAGGATGTAGACCGGCGGGGACCTCTCTGCTGAGCTATAGGTAGGGTTGCGATGTGTCATTTGGCCGAGGCCGGGCATGACCCAGGAAAGTGTGTCCGGACGGAGTTAATCGAGCGTGTTGGGTAAGTTGGTGCACCCCTGCAGGGAAGAAAACTTCTATCGATAGTCGGTCCTACGATAAAGGACACTCGGAGTTGTATCCTGATTGATACAATTAGAACTGGATACTTGGATACTATGGCTCTGGGATTGCTTCTCGCAGGGAGTCGAGAAGGGATCTCCGGACGAGGTTGATGACTGTATGGCTCTGGGATTGCTTTCTAGCAGGGAGTCGAGAAAAGGATCTCTGGGTGAGGTTGAGACTTAATGATACTGCTACATTATATTGTACTGTTCTACCCTCTTCTATTTCTGCATGACCGCTGAAGATGCTAGTCTTCGATAGGACTAGGCCTTCTCTCTATTCTGGCATTTCTGCAGCCCAGTCCACCTATACCGCCTCCCCTTGAAAATGTTGCATATGTAGTGTAGATCCTTGCTTGCTGAGTACTTCTGAGTACTCACGGTTGCTTTGTTTTCCTTTCTCCCCTTATCAGTTTGTTGTGACCAGATGACGGAGCCCCCTGAGACAGATGCCCCGTCGATCGACTACTACTACCACCCCGAGGATGGATACTACTACGAGTTGACTGACGACCAGGAGTAGGATCGGAGGCTCCCAGGCAGGAGGCCTAGGCCTTTCGATCGTAGTGTTTTATTTTTGCCCCGCCTTTCTTAAGGCCTTTCTGTTTCTGTTTCATATCTGTACTCAGATATCTGATGCTTCCGCTGACGCTTGTTCGCAAGCTTATGTATTCGAGCCCTCGAGGCCCCTGGCTTGTAATATAAAGCTTGTATGACTTTATTTGTGTTTTAGAGTTGTGTTGTGATATCTTCCCGTGAGTCCTTAGGCTTGATCGTGTGCATTTGCGTGTATGATTAGTGCACGATTTGGCCTGGGGGCGTCACATCTCCAACCTCGAAGAGTAACAAAAACTAAGGTAAAGCTTAGAACTTGCTCAAATCACGAAACTAGTTGGTTGAAAGAGAGAGGAGGATTAGATCTATGCTTGGGGTGAAATTTTGTCTCACATCCCTCACAAATCCTTCAAGAAATAAACGATTTTGAGTGGGGGCGTGGGTGGAGCTCTTTCCTAGACCTAGTCAAGAATGAATGAACTGGCCAGCCACGGACCAGAGTGGTAGGTGGCTTATATAGTGGAGCTAGGAAAAGAATTGTTTTGCTGCAGAAATGAAGTCCCAGAGATTGTGGATTCCAAGTTTGATGCATGCCAAGACAATAACAGAGGAGGAACTTGTTGTACTCAGGTCCAGGGCCCAAAGTCTATAGGGAAAATGCCTAGGGACTCTGCCTCAGACATGAGAGAACCCGAACAAAGACCAGAAGGAAATCATGAACACTCTGCCTCAGACCCAAGAGCACCCAGACGAAGACCCTGAGGAAAACCCAGACACTATGGTTCACACCCAAGGCCACTCAGATAACCATCTAGATACTCTGGCTGGGGCATCACCCTCTTGCCAGGGTGCATGCGGCAAAATGGGTGCTTGTAGACACCTGCGTGCAACCATAGGCCAGATCAAGGATGTCTATTAATAGTGCGACTTCTAGCCCAGCATCAACCTAGGCCAGTGGGACAGTCGGTAACATGGAGGCCAAACACTCTAACTAAGCAAAGCCTAGAGACTACTCTCCTTATATACATCCTATTTTGCATCAAACAACATATGTAGCACTACGGCCTTCTAGTTTGTCGACTTAGGAGGAATACATAGGAGTGGAGTGTGTGATTTGAGATTTTTCTTCCCTTCCCGACGATCCCCTCTTAATAATGTGGTATCACTAATACACAAGGAAACAAAGAAAATCTAAATAAAAGCCTCCATGAAGAACATCTTGAGCACTTGGATTTTCAACAGTCGTCGATCAACGTTACTAGATAGTCATGGGACAAAAACCTAAGTAAACACTTAGGGTCGAATATTAGTCCCACTAATTTTTCATCACCAACACTGAAACAACAATTAGAGGACACTTTGCAGTTTCAATCCCCCCTTTTGGCAATTGATGACAACAAAATTAGTAATCGTGAAAGATATACCAATTTAGATCAACGAGCACGGGTTCCATGAGTTAGAAGGGCCCTCCCTAAATGTACCCACAAGAAATATTGTCAACAAGGTGCTTATTTAGAGATAACTAGGACAGGGAAATCCCCGTAAATTATAGAACCAATTGCAATGCAAATTGTAGAGATGATCAAATGGAATTGCAAGAGATGTCATGGAAAGGTTGAGAGAGACGATACATACTCAAGGATCATAAATCAAAGATAAAGAATAGGGATAGCACAAGAACTTTAAGTACTTGACTAAAGAAAATGAATGTCACAACCATCTATATAAACTACTTAAAAAATAGTGTTCCTTTTCCTACCAGGTAGAGTGCTTCGTCCAACCTACGTTTGCCATTCCCACCGTATGGCATAACTCAAAGATAAGCAATAGGAATAGCATTGGATCCTCAAGTACTTGACAAAAGCAAATGAATCTCACAACCATCTTCATACAACTTAAAAAAGAATAGCGTTTCTTTTCCTACTAGGTAGAGTGCTTCATCCAACCTACGTTTACCCCTTCCACCCACATGTCTCACCATCGATTTTTTCCTCCCACCATTTTATTCCATCCCATCGGTTCACTTGTCCGTTGTCTGCCCCTTCTCCTATACGCTAATCCATCACATTCAATCACCATGATTTACATTCACTTTCTGCCTTATCCATTTATCACCATAATTTACCAATCATGTTTCACCACAATTCACCATAATTTAACTATCTTTTTTCAGCCTACCATGCATCACAGTGTAATTTAGCTACCTTTTCCAGCCTACCAAAAAATAACGTACAATTCATCCTCATGCATGAATCATGGTAGGAAAACACCATGTGAGCCATCCTTCCAATGATTGGTTAGAGAAAATCAACTAATTGATTTACACAGGCCATGCAAGGTAAGCATGAGATCTGCAGGTGCGCTCAAACCGCTGATCCAATCCACCTAATTGATTTACTTGCTTCTCAATCTTTCCAATCGACTCACATGCGAACTAGGACAAGGAGATCATGCATGAATCACTTAGAATGACCGGATTTTGGAAGTGCGGATATTTTCCCAAAGTCTTATGCCTTAATAATAGAATCCCACACAGATACAAATCCTTGATTGATACACATGGAAAAGTTTCAAAGAATAACTGATATGTCTCCAACGTATCTATAATTTATGAAGTATTTATGCCATGTTTACAAAATTTTATATGGTTTTGGTGCACTTTTATATGATTTAAATGGAACTAACCCGGACTGACACTATTTTCAGCAGAACTATCGTGGGGTTGTTTTTTGTGCAGAAATGAAATTTCTTGGATTGGGCTGAAAATTTCTAGTGATTTTTTATGGACGAAAAGAGACCCCCGATGCTTCGAGGAAGGACCAGATGAGCCACGAGGACACAACAAGCTCAAGGGGCACGGGCGCGCCTACCGAGCTTGTCGCTCCCTCGTGGCCCCCCTGACATGAAACTGACAGCGAAAATTCCTATAAATATAGAAAACCCCAGAAAGAAACCAAGAATTTCCACGCCGCCGCTGCTGCAAGCCTCTGTACCGAAGAGATGTCATCTGGAGCCCTTTTCCGGCACCCTGCCAGAGGGGGAAATCATCACCGGATGCCATCTTCATCATCCCGGCGGTCTCCATGATGAGGGGTAGTTCACCATCAGGGTTGAGGGTATGTACCAGTAGCTATGTGTCTGATCTCTCTCTCTCTCATGTTCTTGATCTGGCACGATCTTGATGTACCATGGGCTTTGTTAATATAGTCAGATCATATGGTGTTTTTCCATCTCTATCTTGTTGTGATGAATTGAGTCTTGCTCTTTGAGGTTTTGTTATGTTGGATTGAATATTCTGGATTTGAGAACACTTGATATATGTCTTGCATGTGGATACCCGTGGTGACAATGGGGTGTTCTATTGAGTCACTTGATGTATGTTTTGGTATTCAACTTGTGGATTCCCGTGGTGACATTGGGGTAATCTAGGCACATAGGTTGATACATGTTTTCAACCTACTTTCTCTGATTGAAACTTTGGAGTGATTTCTTGTCGCACGTTGAGGGATTGTTATATGATTCAATTATGTTAGCACTGTTGAGAGATTCCACTAGTGAAAGTATGAACCCTAGGCCTTGTTTCTAAGCATTGAATACCGTTTGTGCTCCTTTTATCACTTGCTACCTTGCTGTTTTTATATTTTTAGATTACAAAAACCTATATCTACTAGCCATACTAGACTTGTATCACCATCTCTTCGCCGAACTAGTCCACCTATACAATTTACCATTGTATTGGGTGTGTTGGGGACACAAGAGATTTCTTGTATTTGATTGCAGGATTGTTTGAGAGATACCATCTTCATCCTATGCCTCCCATGGATTGATAAACCTTAGGTCATCCACTTGAGGGAAATTTGCTGCTGTCCTCCAAAACTCTGCACTTGGAGGCCCAACAATGTCTACAGGAATAAAAGTTGCGTAGTAGACATTAAGCTCTTTTCTGACGCCGTTGCCGGGGAGGTGAGTGCTTAAAGGTATATTTTTAGATATTGAAATTAAATCTTTTAGTTTCTTGTTTTATCACTAGTTTGGTTTATAAAATAAAACTACAAAAAAATGAAATTGAAGTTGCATCAAGTCTTTTATCTTTATGATGTCTTTCTAGAAAATGATGGATCGGAAAATTGTGCCAAAGTGTTAGAAGAAGAATTCAATAAAATGTTTGGCATAAAATTCTTGAATGATGTGCATGATTGCAATGTGGTTAGTATGCTTGCTATGAATATCCATGATGCTAATGATGATTGTACTAGTCATGATAAAAAGGTTTCTTATAAGCATGTCAATTTTTGTGGAGTGTACAAACTTTGTGAAGACATGCCTTATAGGGATGATAGGTTTTGTAAGAAGCATAAACATGAAAAAGCCAATTAGTTGCTTAAAGTGATAGATGAATTTGCTACAAAATTATGTTCTCTTTATCCCATTACATGTGAACTTTGCAATAAATTTGGCATCTTAATTTTCAAAACTTGCTTTTTCATGATCGAATCATGGCCAAATATTGTAATACCTTAATCACCCTTGAACTTTATAATGAACTTTGTTTATTTTTTGGGTGTGAAGAATTGTCACATAAAAATAGTTGGTTTTAAGCATTCATATTCACGGACTATACTGAAACTAGTCTACAGGAAATCTATATGTTTAGAGTGGTAAATTGCAATGAGAATGCTTATATTGCCAACTATAGAAAGACGGGAAAACAAATAGAATATAAAAGGAATACTAATGAAAGGGTAAAGATTTCCACTTTCCCTCCTATTGTCTCTCGTGATGAAACATGTGATGAGAAGGAGCTTCCTACCCAGCCAATCTCTTCAATTAGAAGCTCGAAAAAATTGATTGAACCCACACATAATGTGGTGAAGAAGAAGAATAAGAAAAGAAGGAGAAGCAAAGGTAAAAATGTATCTCTCCCAAATGATGTTGCTCCTATTATTTTTGTGCCTCATGAGAACAAATCAAAAATAATTGTGGAAGATGATACACTTGATGATGATATTGTTTTTTGGTCCTATAGCACAATGTCCGAAGGAACTATTAAGGACGATTTTGTTATTCCTATTACTAGTTGTGATAATTATGATTGGGCAGATAATGACACTTCTTATAATCTTGAGAATCTTTTTGTCACCAACTTGGAAAATTATGATGATAGCAATTATTATACTATTGGTGTTATTCATACTATTAATGATAAGAGTGATTATGCCAACGATATGCAAAACCATAAGCTTGGGGATGCTATGTTTGATGAGAATGACATTTTTGAGAATTTATTTGCTGCAATTAATGTTTATCCCAAGCTTTGGGATGCTATGCTTAATTAAGGTTTTTTTAGTCCCCCTACTTTCAATGATCAAATTTGTTATGTCGATTGCATGCCTCCTATTTATGATGATTGCTATAATTATGAAAGTGGGTTTGGAAGAGTGTAGACTTTAGGTAATGATTATCCCACTATTTTGGAGGGTGTTGAATCTTATTATAATAATAAAAGTGGATTTGGAGAGATCATGACTTTATTTAGTAATGATTCCACTATTCCAGAAGAGGTTTCAATTGCTTATGATGAGAACAATGTTGCTAATTATGATAATTACTGTGATAATACTTATGTTATAAAAAGTAGTGATAATTATTGTCATAATAATGAATACCTTTTTACTGAACATTACTATTTTAATGTGGAAACAATTTATAGTATTCGAGTTTCACATGACACTCCCACTATTATGAATGACAATAAATTTGCTTATGTGGAGAGTAATAAAATTTCTATGCTTATGGATCATGAAAAGAATGCTTTATGTGATAGTTATATTGTTGAATTCATTCATAATGCTACTGAAAATTATTATGAGAGAGAAACATATGCTTGTAGGTTTCTCAATAATATCAAGTTTCCTTTCTATGTGTTGAAAGTTTTGAAGTTATACTTGTTTTGCCTTCCTATGCTAGTTGATTCTTGCTCCCATAAATTGTTTGCTCACAAAATCCATATGCATAGGAAGTGGGTTAGGCTTAAATGTGTTTGCCATGTGATTCATTATGCTCCCGTTATGTCTCAATTCTTTACTTTTTATGTGAGCATCATTAAAATCATCACGCCTAGCTAAAAAGGCATTAAAAAGCGCTTGTTGGGAGACATATACCTACTATTTTTTGTGTTCACATGATTAAGATACTCTATTAATCATGTTTTATAGATTTTTTTCAATAATGTGCCAAGTAAAGCCTTTGGGATGATTTGGATGATAGTTGAATTGATTCTATGCAAAAACAGAAACTTTTGCGCCCAGTGCTGGAATTACTATAATTCACTAGGACGTGATAAAATTCTGAATATTTTACAAAATTACTGATATAAAAATTGCCTACATTTTCCTAATTTTCAGAAACTTTGGGTTACAAAAGTATGGTGTTTGTTCAGATCATTACAGACTGTTCTGTTTTTTACAGATTCTGTTTTCGATATATAGTTTGCTTGTTTTATTGTTTCTATGACTTATATTGGTCAATATAAGTTGTAGAAATGATTGGGTATAGTAGGTGTTATGTGAGAACAATTATGAATCTTGTCTTGATAGTACCAAAGTGAATGATTTGCTCTTTATCATACTAACCTATCTCACGAAGTTCCGTTAAGTTTTGTGTGATTGTTCAAGTTTTGGGTGAGATATTGATATGAGGAGATTAAGGAGTGGCAAGACACTAAGCTTGGGGATGCCCAAGGCACCTCGAGGTAATATCTAAGGAAGACCCAAGCGTCCAAGCTTGGGGATGCCCCGGAAGGTATCACCTCTTTCGTCTTCAACATTATCGGTAACCTCACTTGGAGCTATATTTTTATTTGTTCACACGATATGTGCTATTCTTGGAGTGCCCCTCTATATTTGTTTGTTGTTTGAGTAAAATAGTTAGATCTTAAATTTTTAAATGAGAGAGAGTCCTCACATAGCTACTTTATTATTTAACTACTCATTTGATCTTCACTTACATCTTTTGGAGTAGTTTATCATTTACTCTCGTTCTTCACTTATATCCTAAGAGTAAATTGTTGAACGAATTGAATATCATAAAGTTGAAATTATATATGTTTCATACACTTATCCCATGGGAAGTAATGACTTCACATATAATAAGTACAAGTGGTAAAATTTATTGAAAGTTAGCAAACACAACATTGGTCACTTGAACAATTCATGAAAGAATATTGAAGGAAGAGAGATTTCACATATAAATATACTATCTTGGACATATTCTATATTGTGATCCCCCATTAATTATTTTCAAGCTTGATCAAGTAGTTGATGTTGGACAAGGAAGACAACATAATGGTTTATGTTTGTTTATATTCACATAGAAGTTATATTGTCACAGATCCTCTAACATGTGGTGCTTGCTCATAATCTTTTGCTAGCCAAAATTTGGTACTAAGTAGAAATACTACTTGTGCATCCAAAAACCCTTAAACCCAGTTTCTTGTCATGACAGTCCACCATATCTACCTATGGATTGAATAAGATCCTTCAAGTAAGTTGTCATCGGTGCAAAAAGCAATAAAAATTGCTCTTAAACATGTATGATATTTTATTGCAAGGGGAAATAAGCTTTGTACGAACTTGTGATAATAAAGAAATAAAAGTGACGGACTGCATAATAAAGGTTGCTATCACAAGTGGCAATATAAAAAGTGACGTTCCTTTGCATTAAGGGCTTGCGCATCTAGAAATCAAAAGCGCATGACAACCTCCGCTTCGCTCTGCGAAGGGCCTATCTTTTACTTTTCAGTATTTATTTTTATGCAGGAGTCAATAGTATTCCTTATCATTTCAACCTCAATTATTCTTTAGTTGGCAAGCATCATGTGGTGGGGAAAGATCTAGGCACATATATCCAATTGAACATAGGTGATCATGAGTTATTATTGTTGACACTATCCTTGAGATAAATAAGTTGGGAGGCAAAACATTAAGCCCCTATCTTCCTATGTGTTGGACTGAAACAGTTTTTTCTAAAAATATGCTTTGAGTGTTAGCAATCATGGAAGACTAAATGATAGTTGAGTATGTGGAATTTTCTAAAACAAGGATCTTACATAGACCCTTCCTAAAAATAAGATGAATTGTAGTTGTTTGATGACTGAAAACATAGTTTGTTAGTTTTCAAGAAAGTTTATTGTCTATACTTTAACATGTGAATAGCTTACTACTTGATCATGAGAAGTTTTATGAGATGAGCTACTATTTATGATATATAATGATGCTAGAGAAAGTGATTGAAATTATCATTGATCAAACTTATGCACTATGCTAGCATTCACACTTCATAAATTATTTCTTTTATCATTTACCTACTCGAAAAGGAATAAAGCTTGGCGATGCTGATACATCTCCAACTTATCTATAATTTATGAAGTATTCAGCCATGTTTACAACAATTTTATATGGTTTTGGTGCACTTTCATATGATTTAAATGGAACTAACCCGGACTAACGATGTTTTTAGCAGAACTACCGTGGTGTTGTTTTTTGTGCAGAAATAAAAGTTCTCGGATTGGACTGAAAATTTACGGTGATTTTTTATGGACAAAAGGAGACCCCTGAAGTTTTGAGGAAGGACCAGAAGAGCCACGAGGACACGACAAGCTTAAGGGGCACGGGTCCCCCCAGGGCGCGCCTACCGAGCTTGTCGCTCCTTCGTGTGCCCCCCTGACGTGAAACTGACGCAAAAATTTCCTATAAATATAGGAAACCTCAGAAAGAAACCAAGAACTTCCACATCGCCGCCGCAAGCCTCTGTACCGAAGTGATCTCATCTGGAGCCCTGATTGCTTGTATCTGCGTTGGTATTTTCCCCTAAGAGGAGAGGATGATGCAGCACAACAACGGTAAGTATTTCCCTCAGTTATGAAACCAAGGTATCAATCCAGTAGGAGGATCCACCAAACTATGTAAGCAGTACCTTCACACAAATAACAAAAACTTGCAACCCAACGTGTAAGAGGGGTTGTCAATCCCTCCTCGGTATTGAGATAGATTAAATAGTATAGGATTGGATAAATAGATCTGATGAAAACACAAAATAAAACAAATAAAGAAAAAGTGCAGCAAGGTATTTTTGGGTTTTTGGATAAATAGATCTGAAGCAATATGATAGAAAATAGACCTGGGGGCCGTAGGTTTCACTAAAGGCTTCTCTCGAGAAAGTATCATACGGTGGGTAAACAAATTACTGATGGGCAATTGATAGAGAAGCAAATAATTATGACGATATCCAAGGCAATGATCATGTATATAGGCATCACGTCCAAGATTAGTAGACCGACTCCTGCCTGCATCTACTACTATTACTCCACACATCGACCACTATCCAGCATGCATCTAGTGTATTAAGTTCATGAAGAAATGGAGTAATGCAATAAGAACGATGACATGATGTAGACAAGATCTATTCATGTAGGAACAGACCCCATCTTTTTATCCTTAATGGAAACGATTCATGCGTGTCATGTCTCTTTTTGTCACTGAGATTGTGCAATGCAAGATCGAACCCATCACAAAGCACCTCTTCCCATGGCAAGAAAAATTAATCTAGTTGGCTAAACCAAACCAAAGTTTCAGAGAAGAAATACGAGGCTATAACAATCATGCATATAAGAGTTCAACAAAGACTCAAATAATATTCATAGATAGATCTGATCATAAACTCACAATTCATCAGATCCCAACAAACACACCGCAAAAAGTCATTACATCAAATAGATCTCCAAGAACATCGAGGAGAACATTGTATTGAGAATCAAAAAGAGAGAAGAAGCCATCTAGCTACTGCCTACGGACCCGTAGGTCTGTGGTAAACTACTCACACATCATCGGGGAGCACCAATGAGGATGATGAACCCCTCTGTGATCGTTTCCCCCTCTGGCAAGGTGCCGGAAAAGGCCTATAGATTGGATCTTGTGGTTCTGGAACTTGCAGCGGTGGAAACTCTGATCTCTCGACTCCCCTAGGGTTTCTGGAATATTTGCGTATTTATAGAGCTGAGAGGCGGTGGAGAGGGGGCCTGCGGGCCCCACTACCCACCAGGGCGCGCCAGGGGCCTCTAGTGTGCCCTGGTACCTTGTGGGCCCCACGGGCCTCCCCTCCGGTACTTCCTTGGCTCCCAAGTTGTCTTCTAGGCAGAAAAAAATCTCCAAAAAGTTTTGTGGCATTTGGACTTTGTTTGGTACGGATATTCTGCGAAGTAAAAAACAAGAAAAAACAGCAACTAGCACTGGGCACTATGTCAATAGGTTAGTCCCAAAAATGATATAAAGTTGCTATAAAATGAATATAAAACATCCAAGATTGATAATATAACAACATGGAACAATCAAAAATTGTAGATACGTTGGAGACGTATCAGCATCCCCAAGCTTAATTCCGGCTCATCCTCGAGCAGGTAAATGATAAAAACAGAATTTTTGATGTGGAATGCTGCCTAACATGTTCATCTCATAATCTTTTTTTGTGTAGCATGGACATTTGGACTTTTAGATGATTTAAAGCAATAGTCTATATTTGACATGAGGACATCAATACTCAAGCATATCAACAAGCAACCATGTCTTTCAAAATATCAACACTAAAGAAAGCTATCCCTAGCCCATTATGCTCAATCATCGATCCATTCATGAAACACACTCAAATATTAATTATGTTGAATGCACAAGTATGATAATGGTGTTCCCTAGTTGGTGCTTTATAAGAGAAGATTGTGACGCCCCCGGCCCGATCGTGCACTAATCATACACGCACATGCACACGATCAAGCCTAAGGACTCACGGGAAGATATCACAACACAACTCTAAAACATAAATAAAGTCATACAAGCTTTATATTACAAGCCAGGGGCCTCGAGGGCTCGAATACATAAGCTTGCGAACAAGCGTCAGCGGAAGCATCAGATATCTGAGTACAGATATAAAAGAAAGTACAGAAAGGCCTTTAGAAAGGCGGGGCAAAATAAAACACTACGATCGAAAGGCGAAGGCCTCCTGCCTGGGACCCTCCGATCCTACTCCTGGTCGTCAGTCTACTCGTAGTAGTATCCAACCTCTGGGTAGTAGAAGTAACGATCGTCGGGGCATCTGTCTCAGGGGGCTCCGTCCTCTGGTCACGTCAAACTGATATGGGGAGAAAAAGGAAAACAAAGCAACCGTGAGTACTCAGAAGTACTCAGCAAGCAAGGATCTACACTACATATGCAACATTATCAAGGGGAGGCTGTATATGTGGACTGGGCTGCAGAAATGCCAGAATAGAGAGAAGGCCTAGTCCTATCGAAGACTAGCATCTTCAGCGGTCTTGCAGCAGTAGAAGAGAGTAGAACAATACAATATAATGTAGCAGTAATAATATCAACCTCACCCAGAGATCCTTTCTCGACTCCCTGCGAGAAAGCAATCCCAGAGCCATACATTCATCAACCTCGTCCTGAGATCCCTTCTCGACTCCCTGCGAGAAGCAATTCCAGAGCCATATATACAGGTCTCATCACAGGTATCCAGTTCTAAATTGTATCAATCAGGATACAACTCCGAGTGTCCTTTACCGTAGGACCGGCTATCGATAGAAGTGTTCTTCCCTGCAGGGGTGCACCAACTTACCCAACACGCTCGATTAACTTCGGCCGGACACACTTTCCTGGGTCATGCCCGGCC
The DNA here is from genome assembly GCA_011799875.1 of Thinopyrum elongatum. NCBI lineage: Eukaryota > Viridiplantae > Streptophyta > Magnoliopsida > Poales > Poaceae > Thinopyrum > Thinopyrum elongatum. The sequence goes on from CM022303.1 coordinate 414,467,164, forward strand.
TCGGCCAAACGACACATCGCAACCCTACCTACGGCTCAGCAGAGAGGTCCCCGCCGGTCTACATCCTAAGCGCAAGGGGGTCTTGGCCATCGCCCCTCGCCCTCCGGGTCGTTGCGTACATGGCCCAGATCCAAGCACCACCGAAATGGCGCCAATCACTCCATGCCGCACTGCTGAACTGGACGTCTGACAGGGCTTTCGGCTGATGCATACGATGCAGAACGCCCATACTATGCCCACGTGATGGTTAGTGCTATCAGGCCAGAGGCCTGCTCGGATCAAATATCCAAATCGTTAGGACTAGGGCTTGCGGTAACGAGCAGAGACTCACGAAAGATGTGACCCCGTCGCCCCGTCTCGAGGACTTGCGGCAAGGGTTAAGAATGCCCGGCCGCGCCTCGTATTCACCACTCGGGCACCACACTGGCAACCCGCCTTCACATCACACGCGGGTACCCCTCAGGGTCGACCCGCCTTTCCAAGTAACATTGTAAAGTCCAAGTATCCGTGTGTCCATAACATCAGGGAATCCGAGGTATCACCCTCGTTGAATTCCCACTCGATGTATCCGTCAAGGTGAACTAGGAGGAATCACCCTCACTGGGTCCACACTTGAGGTGTTGTACGACAGCGTCGTTATCGGAAGCGGTGAAGGAGGAATCACCCTCGATGACCACGACCGAATAGCTACTCTACAGAGTTAACATCAGAAGTGCTACAAGAGGTTTCACCCTCGGCACTCGATAGTAACGCTGCAGTGTCGTTACAACTAAGGGGGTGATGTGCGGTGTCGGGTCCTGGTCTTCAATCCCATTGATCGGGTCTTCTGACGATCCAGCGCGGCAGTCGGGATAAGTGGGGTCACTGATAGGTCTCTACCCAGCCTAGACTAAACAGTTTAGGATATGTAGGTAATTATCAACAGCAGGTTACAATGAACAGGCTATGCATCAGAATAGGTAAAGCAGCAGCAGCAGTAATTCTAATGCAAGCATGAGAAATTAGAATGGCGATATCGGTATGCTCAAGGGAGGGGCTTGCCTGGTTGCTCGGCGGCAAGGGCAAGGTCGTCTATGGTGTCTTCGGGATCCGGAGCTGCGTCGGTCTCGGGGACGACGTCAGGGTCGGGGGCTATCGAGAGAGAAGAGGGGGAGGAAACAGTATAAATATATAGCAAACATGAGCATGACAAATACGATACACGGTGCTAGGGGTAGTCTAACGCAGCATCACACTGATACCAACTTGTGACGCCCCCGGCCCGATCGTGCACTAATCATACACGCACATGCACACGATCAAGCCTAAGGACTCACGGGAAGATATCACAACACAACTCTAAAACATAAATAAGTCATACAAGCTTTATATTACAAGCCAGGGGCCTCGAGGGCTCGAATACATAAGCTTGCGAACAAGCGTCAGCGGAAGCATCAGATATCTGAGTACAGATATAAAAGAAAATACAGAAAGGCCTTTAGAAAGGCGGGGCAAAAGAAAACACTACGATCGAAAGGCACAAGGCCTCCTGCCTGGGACCCTCCGATCCTACTCCTGGTCGTCAGTCAACTCGTAGAAGTATCCATCCTCTGGGTAGTAGTAGTAGCGATCGTCGGCAGGGCAGCTGTCTCAGGGGCTCCGTCATCTTGGTCACGACAAACTGATATGGGGAGAAAAGGTAAACAAAGCAACCGTGAGTACTCAAAAGTACTCAGCAAGCAAGGATCTACACTACATATGCAACATTTTCAAGGGGAGGCTGTATATGTGGACTGGGCTGCAGAAATGCCAGAATAGAGAGAAGGCCTAGTCCTATCGAAGACTAGCATCTTCAGCGGTCTTGCAGCAGTAGAAGAGAGTAGATCATTACAATATAATGTAGTAGTAACATTAAGTCTCAACCTCACCCAGAGATCCTTTCTCGACTCCCTGCGAGAAAGCAATCCCAGAGCCATACATTCATCAACCTCGTCCTGAGATCCCTTCTCGACTCCCTGCGAGAAGCAATCCCAGAGCCATATATACAGGTCTCATCACAGGTATCCAGTTCTAAATTGTATCAATCAGGATACAACTCCGAGTGTCCTTTACCGTAGGACCGGCTATCGATAGAAATGTTCTTCCCTGCAGGGGTGCACCAACTTACCCAACACGCTCGATTAACTTCGGCCGGACACACTTTCCTGGGTCATGCCCGGCCTCGGCCAAACGACACATCGCAACCCTACCTACAGCTCAGCAGAGAGGTCCCCGTCGGTCTACATCCTAAGCGCTCAGAGGTCTTGGGCCATCGCCCTGTGCACTCCGAGTCGTTGCGCGCAGGGAGAAGCCTGGCACCAGGAGGGCGCCGGTCCGTCCGTGCCGCCATGCTGAACTGGATGTCTGACAGAGCTTTCGGCTGATGCTATGATGCAGAACGCCCATACTATGCCCACGTGATGGTTAGTGCTATCAGACCAGAGGCCTGCTCGGATCAAATATCCAAATCGTTAGGACTAGGGCTTGCGGTAACGAGCAGAGACTCACGAAAGATGTGACCCCGTCGCCCCGTCTCGAGGACTTGCGGCAAGGGTTAAGAATGCCCGGCCGCGCCTCGTATTCACCACTCGGGCACCACACTGGCAACCCGCCTTCACATCACACGCGGGTACCCCTCAGGGTCGACCTGCCTTTCCAAGTAACATTGTAAAGTCCAAGTATCCGTGTGTCCATAACATCAGGGAATCCGAGGTATCACCCTCATTGAATTCCCACTCGATGTATCCATCAAGGTGAACTAGGAGGAATCACCCTCACTGGGTCCACACTTGAGGTGTTGTACGACAGCGTCGTTATCGGAAGCGGTGAAGGAGGAATCACCCTCGATGACCACGACCGAATAGCTACTCTACAGAGTTAACATCAGAAGTGCTACAAGAGGTTTCACCCTCGGCACTCGATAGTAACGCTGCAGTGTCGTTACAACTAAGGGGGGGTGATGTGCGGTGTCGGGGCCTGGTCTTCAATCCCGTTGATCGGGTCTTCTGACGATCCAGCGCGGCAGTCGGGATAAGTGGGGTCACTGATAGGTCTCTACCCAGCCTAGACTAAACAGTTTAGGATATGTAGGTAATTATCAACAGCAGGTTACAATGAACAGGCTATGCATCAGAATAGGTAAAGCAGTAGTAGCAGCAATTCTATTGCAAGCATGGGAAATTAGAATGGGCGATATCGGGATGATCAAAGGAGGGGCTTGCCTGGTTGCTCGGCGGCAAGGGCAAGGTCGTCTATGGTGTCTTCGGGATCCGGAGCTGCGTCGGTCTCGGGGACGACGTCGGGGTCGGGGGCTATCGAGAGAGAAGAGGGGGAGGAAACAGTATAAATATATAGCAAACATGAGCATGACAAATACGATACACGGTGCTAGGGGTAGTCTAACGCAGCATCACACGTAACAGACGGAGCGGGAGAATATCTGACGATATTTCCCGGGTCTTTGGAATTATCGGACAGAGGATAAGAGGGGAACGGTTGCAAGTTCGGATAGTTAGGGACGCGTGACGAACGAACGGACCGCGTATTCAGATTCGTCTCGTCGTTCTGAGCAACTTTCATGTACAAAGTATTTTCATCTGAGCTACGGATTATTTTATATGATTTTCTAAAGTTTTTATTAATTTCTGGAATTTAATTAATTATTTAAATTAACATTATCCGAAACAGTGTCTTGCTGACGTCAGCATGACGTCAGGACCAGTGGGTCCCACCTGTCATAGGCTGTTAGGTTAATTAGTGATTAACTAATTAAATTACTGTTTAATTAACACTAACTACTTAATTAGACTAACCTAATCAGGATTAATTAACTTAATTAATTAACTAATTAATTATTTAATTAATCAATTATTTTTATTTATTTTAATTAACAGGCAGGGCGGTGGGCCCCACTGGTCAGTGGACCAGGGCCGGACATGTCCGGAGCATGCCCGTTTGGGACCGGACATGTCCGGTGCCCAAATGGCACGCGCGGGCGCGGGCGGGCGAGGCCGCGGCAGCGCGCGGCAGTCCGCGCGGGGCCGGAGCGGCAGGGGGGGTGGCGGAGCAGAGGGGAGCAGCGGCGGCCGTAGCCGGTGCGGGCGCGTGCGGGGCGGCAGTGGCTGGCGAGCGACGCAGCAGCAGCGCGGCAGCAAGCGGCAGCGGGGTCGCGCGGGCGGGAGCAGGGGAGGAGGCGTCGGGGGAGGGGAGGCGAGGCCGTGCGCGAGCGATGGGGAGAGAGAGCGCGGTGAGCGCGCGACGGGAGCGCGGCTCCGGCGCGGGACAGAGAGGGAGGGGGAGACGGACGGGGCTCACAGGGGCCGGACGGGAAGGGGCAATTACGAATCCTAAGTGTCGGCGTTAGTAACTTTAGTTAACCCAAAGAAGAGAGGTCAGAGTCCCAGAGTAAAGATGAGGAATAAAAGATACTAATACCCTCCCAATTGGCGACGTGGGCCCGTAAGCCACACAGCCAAGTTAGTAAAACAATTTTCCGGTTTCTAGACTCAACTTCGGCCAAGGAGTTGGAAGGGTTGTTCCTACAGGCAGTCGGCTCTGATACCAACTTGTGACGCCCCCGGCCCGATCGTGCACTAATCATACACGCACATGCACACGATCAAGCCTAAGGACTCACGGGAAGATATCACAACACACACTCTAAAACATAAATAAAGTCATACAAGCTTTATATTACAAGCCAGGGGCCTCGAGGGCTCGAATACATAAGCTTGCGAACAAGCGTCAGCGGAAGCATCAGAATTTGAGTACAGATATAAAGAAAGTACAGAAAGGCCTTTAGAAAGGCGGGGCAAAATAAACACTACGATCGAAAGGCGAAGGCCTCCTGCCTGGACCCTCCGATCCTACTCCTGGTCGTCAGTCTACTCGTAGTAGTATCCACCTCTGGGTATAGTAGTAATGATCGTCGGGGCATCTGTCTCAGGGGCTCCGTCCTCTGGTCACGTCAAACTGATATGGGGAGAAAAAGGAAAACAAAGCAACCGTGAGTACTCAGAAGTACTCAGCAAGCAAGGATCTACACTACATATGCAACTTATCAAGGGGAGGCTGTATATGTGACTGGGCTGCAGAAATGCCAGAATAGAGAGAAGGCCTAGTCCTACGAAGACTAGCATCTTCAGCGGTCTTGCAGCAGTAGAAGAGAGTAGAACAATTTGAGTCACTTACCCAACTCCAATGATGTTGGTTTCAATTTTAGAATTGTCTCTGATTTATTTGCTATTTAATGAACAATTTAGTTTCTATGTTGGACAACTTTTATTTTCCACTTTCATTTAAATTTGAATTTTGAGTTAGAAGCTGAAATGCATTATGATGCAAATGATGATCAGACACTGTTAATCATGCTGACGTGGCATAATCAAAATGGGATTACTGTAGTTAACCACTGGGGGTGTTACAAATCTCCTCTACTAACAAGAATTCTCGTCCCGAGAATTAAGAAGTAGAAGGAAAAAGTTCGGGGTATTCCGCACGAAGATTATCCTCGCGTTCCCAAGTGGTTTCATTTTCAGTATGATTTGACCACTGCACTTTGAGGAACTTGGTAACCTTCTGACGGGTTCGACGTTCAGCTTCATCGAGAATGCGGATCGGATGTTCCTTATATGAAAGATCATCATGCAATTCGAGCATCTCGTGATCCACAGCTCGGTGCGGAGATTCCTTGAAGCATTTTCGAAGTTGCGACACATGGAAGACGTCGTGGATATGAGAGAATTGCGGAGGCAATTCCAATTTATACGCCACCTGTCCACGCCTAGCATCAATGCGGAAAGGACCAATGTAGCGCGGAGCTAGCTTGCCCTTGATTCCGAAACGGTGAGTGCCTTTCATAGGGGTGACACGTAGATAAGCTTGATCACCAGGTTGATAAGTCAAACCCCATCGTTTGCGATCATAGTTGCTCTTCTGGCGGTCCTGAGCCGCCTTGAGATTTTCCCGGACAATACGAACTTGTTCTTCGGCTTGTTGAATAATATCTGGACCCACGAGCGGTCGTTCCCCAGTTTCTGACCAATTCAGAGGGGTTCGACACTTACGTCCATAGAGAACTTCAAAGGGGGCCATTTTCAAGCTGGCTTGATAGCTGTTGTTATAGGAGAACTCGGCATATGGAAGAGATTCTTCCCACTTCTTGCCAAAAGAAACAACACAAGCTCGTAGCATGTCTTCAAGCACTTGATTGACTCGTTCAACTTGGCCTTGGGATTGAGGATGATAAGCTGAACTCCAGGTGATATGAGTTCCCATAGCCTTTTGGAAACTTTCCCAGAAATGACCAGTGAATATGCTGCCACGGTCTGAACTGATCTCTTTCGGAATACCGTGGAGTGAAACAATTCTGGAGATATATAACTCTGCTAACTGACTAGCAGTGATCGTCTCCTTGACAGGCAGGAAGTGTGCAACTTTGGAGAGTTGGTCGACGACGACAAGAATAGCATCGTAACCCTTCTGTGACCTGGGAAGTCCTGTAATGAAATCCATCTGAACCTTATCCCATTTCCATAAAGGAATAGGTAACGGTTGCAGAATTCCAGCAGGCTTCTGATGTTCTGCTTTAACGCGACGACACACATCACATTCAGCAACATAACGAGCAATGTCTTGCTTCATTCTGGACCACCAGTACCTTTGACGGAGATCACGATACATCTTGGTGCTACCCGGATGAATAGACAACGGGGTATCATGTGCCTCCTTCATGACTTTGTCAGTCATAAGCTCGAAGCGAGGTACCACAATACGGTCTTTGAAATACAAGGTTCCATCTTCAGACAGCGAGAAATCCCTGTACTTTTCAAGGTGAAGATCTTTCTTCATCAGATCAACTTCAGCATCTTTAGCTTGTGCACTCTTAACAGCTTTCTCAAGGTCTGGTTCAACAACCAAGGTTTTTAAGTATCCTTGAGGAACTATCTCGATATTTAGCTTTCGAAGCCCTTCATATAGAAGTGGTTGCTGTAGCTGAACCACAAGTTCGCAGCAATAGGATTTGCGGCTCAACGCATCAGCCATCACATTAGCCTTGCCAGGGGTATAGGATATACCCAAGTCATAGTCCGCAATGGTCTCCATCCATCTTTGCTGACGGAGATTCAGAGATGGCTGAGTGAACAAGTACTTCAGACTTTTATGATCCGTGTATATCTCGCAACGATTACCGAGGAGATAATGTCGCCACAACTGCAGTGCATAGATGACAGCAGCTAGTTCTAGATAGTGTACCGGATAATTCTCTTCATGCGGTCGCAACTGACGAGAGCCATAGGCAATCACTTTACGCTCTTGCATTAGGATACAGCCTAATCCTTCACGGGATGCGTCACAATAAATCATGAAATCTTTGCGGGAATCTGGAGGAGATAGTACTGGGGTATTGTAACGGATTGACATCTGCCCCAGTGGATAAAGAATGTACTCTGGATGTATCCCTGCTCGAACAGCTGGTAGCTGCGTCGCAGGGTGTGGTGGAAACAAACGATCCATCTGAAACAGAGGAAACTCATGATTGTCAAAAGACAAGGAGAAGTATAACCGATCTCGGAGAGAAAGGTTAAACAAAACAATGGAAAGGAAAATGATTATCAGACTAATCAGATCAATGTCAGGGAAATCGCACAGATATCCAGCTCTCCGGGTGGACGAGAATTACGAGATCCTAAGTGTCGGCGTTAGTAAACTTTAGTTAACCCGAAAGGAAGAGAGGTCAGAGTCCCAGAGTAAAGATGAGGAATAAAAGATACTAATACCTCCCAATTGGCGACGTGGGCCCGTAAGCCACACAGCCAAGTTAGTAAAACAGTTTTCCGGTTTCTAGACTCAACTTCGGCCAAGGAGTTGGGAAGGGGGTTCCTACAGGCAGTCGGCTCTGATACCAACTTGTGACGCCCCCGGCCCGATCGTGCACTAATCATACACGCACATGCACACGATCAAGCCTAAGGACTCACGGGAAGATATCACAACACAACTCTAAAACATAAATAAAGTCATACAAGCTTTATATTACAAGCCAGGGGCCTCGAGGGCTCGAATACATAAGCTTGCGAACAAGCGTCAGCGGAAGCATCAGATATTTGAGTACAGATATAAAAGAAAGTACAGAAAGGCCTTTAGAAAGGCGGGGCAAAATAAAACACTACGATCGAAAGGCGAAGGCCTCCTGCCTGGGACCCTCCGATCCTACTCCTGGTCGTCAGTCTACTCGTAGTAGTATCCAACCTCTGGGTAGTAGTAGTAATGATCGTCGGGGCATCTGTCTCAGGGGGCTCCGTCCTCTGGTCACGTCAAACTGATATGGGGAGAAAAAGGAAAACAAAGCAACCGTGAGTACTCAGAAGTACTCAGCAAGCAAGGATCTACACTACATATGCAACATTATCAAGGGGAGGCTGTATATGTGGACTGGGCTGCAGAAATGCCAGAATAGAGAGAAGGCCTAGTCCTATCGAAGACTAGCATCTTCAGCGGTCTTGCAGCAGTAGAAGAGAGTAGAACAATACAATATAATGTAGCAGTAATAATATCAACCTCACCCAGAGATCCTTTCTCGACTCCCTGCGAGAAAGCAATCCCAGAGCCATACATTCATCAACCTCGTCCTGAGATCCCTTCTCGACTCCCTGCGAGAAGCAATTCCAGAGCCATATATACAGGTCTCATCACAGGTATCCAGTTCTAAATTGTATCAATCAGGATACAACTCCGAGTGTCCTTTACCGTAGGACCGGCTATCGATAGAAGTGTTCTTCCCTGCAGGGGTGCACCAACTTACCCAACACGCTCGATTAACTTCGGCCGGACACACTTTCCTGGGTCATGCCCGGCCTCGGCCAAACGACACATCGCAACCCTACCTACAACTCCGCAGAGAGGTCCCCGCCGGTCTACATCCTAAGCGCAAGGGGGTCTTGGCCATCGCCCCTCGCCCTCCGGGTCGTTGCGTGCCGGGCGAACCAGGCTCCACCCCTCAGGATGGTGCCGGCCCAGCCCGGCCGCAGTGCTGAACTGGACGTCTGACAGAGTTTTCGGCTGATGCATACGATGCAGAACGCCCATACTATGCCCACGTGATGGTTAGTGCTATCAGACCAGAGGCCTGCTCGGATCAAATATCCAAATCGCTAGGACTAGGGGCTTGCGGTAACGAGCAGAGACTCACGAAAGATGTGACCCCGTCGCCCCGTCTCGAGGACTTGCGGCAAGGGTTAAGAATGCCCGGCCGCGCCTCGTATTCACCACTCGGCCACCACACTGGCAACCCGCCTTCACATCACACGCGGGTACCCCTCAGGGTCGACCCGCCTTTCCAAGTAACATTGTAAGGTCCAAGTATCCGTGTGTCCATAACATCAGGGAATCCGAGGTATCACCCTCATTGAATTCCCACTCGATGTATCCGTCAAGGTGAACTAGGAGGAATCACCCTCACTGGGTCCACACTTGAGGTGTTGTAGGACAGCGTCGTTATCGGAAGCGGTGAAGGAGGAATCACCCTCGATGACCACGACCGAATAGCTACTCTACAGAGTTAACATCAGAAGTGCTACAAGAGGTTTCACCCTCGGCACTCGATAGTAACGCTGCAGTGTCGTTACAACTAAGGGGGGTGATGTGCGGTGTCGGGTCCTGGTCTTCAATCCCATTGATCGGGTCTTCTGACGATCCAGCGCGGCAGTCGGGATAAGTGGGGTCACTTGATAGGTCTCTACCCAGCCTAGACTAAACAGTTTAGGATATGTAGGTAATTATCAACAGCAGGTTACAATGAACAGGCTATGCATCAGAATAGGTAAAGCAGCAGCAGCAGCAGCAATTCTAATGCAAGCATGGGAAATTAGAATGGGCGATATCGGTATGCTCAAGGGAGGGGCTTGCCTGGTTGCTCGGCGGCAAGGGCAAGGTTGTCAATGCTGTCTTCGGTCTCCGGAGCTGCGTCGGGATCTATCGAGAGAGAAGAGGGGGAGGAAACAGTATAAATATATAGCAAACATGAGCATGACAAATACGATACACGGTGCTAGGGGTAGTCTAACGCAGCATCACACGTAACAGACGGAGCGGGAGAATATCTGACGATATTTCCCGGGTCTTTGGAATTATCGGACAGAGGATAAGAGGGGAACGGTTGCAAGTTCGGATAGCTAGGGACGCGTGACGGACGAACGGACCGCGTATTCAGATTCGTCTCGTCGTTCTGAGCAACTTTCATGTACAAAGTATTTTCATCTGAGCTACGGATTATTTAATATGATTTTCTAAAGTTTTATTAATTTTCTGAATTTAATTAATTATTTAAATTAACATTATCCGAAACAGTGTCTTGCTGACGTCAGCATGACGTCAGCATGACGTCAGGACCAGTGGGTCCCACCTGTCATAGGCTGTTAGGTTAATTAGTGATTAACTAATTAAATTACTGTTTAATTAACACTAACTACTTAATTAAATTAACCTAATCAGGATTAATTAACTAATTAATTAATTAATTAGTTTAATTTTTTTTATTTTTATTAAATTTTTTTTTTTACATTTTCATTTTCACACTTTTAGGGACGTGGGCCCCGGCTGTCTGTGGCTCAGGGCCAACCGAGGCGGGTTCCCGGGCGTCCGGGTGCGGGCGAGGCAAACGGGCGGGGCGCTGGCACGGCGCGGTCGGAGGAGAGGACGACGGGACGGCGACGGCGCGCGTGGGGGGGGGCCGGTGCGGGCGCGCATAAGCAAGGCGAGGCCGTGGCCGCGGCGAGGCACTCGGGGAGGGGGCGGCAGGGCGCAGCGACGTGCAGTGGCACACGGCGCCGGGGGAGGTGCGAGCGCACGCGCGCTTGTGAGGGCAGGGGCGTCCGTGCGAGGGGGCGAGCAGCGGAGGCGAGGGGAGGCGTGCGCGGCCCGGTGGTGCGAGGTGCGTGCGCCAGCGCGGTGGCGGGACGACGGCCAGGCGCGCGAGCGCGCGAGGTGTGCACGGGGGCGGGGGGGAGGAGACGAGGGAGGCAGCGCCAGGGCTCACCCCCGTTGTAGATGTGCGCCGGCGAGGCTCGGTGATGGCCGGCGATGGAGAGACGGGGACGGCGGCGTGCGACGGCGAAGGCCAAGGAGGAGCGCGCGGGGGGCTCGGGGAAGACGGCGCGGTGCAGGAGGGAGATGCAGGAGGCCGGGAGGGACGGCGCCGGCGACGTGACTCCGCGGAGGAGGACGGAGGCACGGCGGGGCGGCGACCGGCGGCGTCGGGGCCAGTTCCCCCCGATCTGGATCGAGAGGAACGGAGAGAGGAGAGGGATTCGTTCGGGGGGGGTGGGGTGTCGGTGGGCTAGGGTTACGGGGAGTGAGGGGATAAGGGGATGGGGTGGGCCGGCCAGGGGGGAATGGGCCGGCCTGGTTGGTGGCCTGGTGGCCAGCTGGGCCACGGCCCAGTTGGTCCGGGGGGGGGGCTTTTCCTTTTTCTTTTCTTTTCTCCTTTTATTTATCCATACCCCTGTTTTGTAAATAGTTAGGGCTCAAATTGAATTTTGTAAAACATGTGACCTGGTCCATAAATACCAGTGCTTTATTCCCTAACACCTAAAATTAGTTTGGGCAAAACATCATTTCATACTTAAATTAGATTTAATAAATGGTTATTAAATATTGTTTTTAGTCGCTGTTTGAAGATGTTTGAGTCACTTACCCAACTCCAATGATGTTGGTTTCAATTTTAGAATTGTCTCTGATTTATTTGCTATTTAATGAACAATTTAGTTTCTATGTTGGACAACTTTTATTTTCCACTTTCATTTAAATTTGAATTTTGAGTTAGAAGCTGAAATGCATTATGATGCAAATGATGATCAGACACTGTTAATCATGCTGACGTGGCATAATCAAAATGGGATTACTGTAGTTAACCACTGGGGGTGTTACAAAGATGGAGACTAAAAAATGCATAAAGTAAATAGATAGGCCCTTCGCAGAGGGAAGAAGAGATTTATAGAGGTGCCAGAGCTCAAAGCTTAAATTGAGAGATAAAATCATTTTGGGTGGCATGCTTTTCCCTTCAACGAAAATGACCGAGAATTCCCAATACTTTCCATGCTAGATAAATCATAGGTGGTTCCCAAATAGAAAATAAAGTTTATTCCTTTTTCCACCATTCTTTCACAATCCATGGCTAGCCGTATCCACGGGTGCCCTCCATACCAACACTTTCCAAGGAATTTATTATTGAACAACAGAAATATTTTTTTTTTCGCATTTCGGGACTGGGCATCCCTATTACCTTTGCCACACTCTCGTGCAATGACAAGTAAATAAACACTCATCTTGAGAATAAAGTATCTAGCATGGAAAATATTGGCCACCCCCTGCAGCTTCATGAGCGGTACAAACACACAAAAAGGATATTTATTTTGAACATTAGAGTTGGCACATACAAATTTACTTATAACAGAATGGAAATACCGCATATAGGTAGGTATGGTGGACTTATTTGGCACAACTTAGGTTTAAGGATTTGGATGCACAAGTAGTATTCCTACTTAGTACAAACGGAGGCTAGCAAATAGATTGAGAAGCGACCAACCAAGAAACGAAAACGATCATAAAAGAGCATTAAACATAACTAACACCAAATAATGCACCACAAGTAGGATGTAATTTCATTGCATAACTATTGACTTTCAAGCTTGCATAGGAAATCACAAACCTTAACACCAATATTCTTACTAAAGCATAATTACTTACCAACATGACTCACGTATTACTATCATCATATCTCAAAACTATTACAAGGAATCAAGTTTTTAATATCCAATGATCTTCATGAAAGTTTTTATTATATCCCTCTTTGATATCTATCACTTTGGGACTATTTCATATATTGCCATTGCTACTAGCAAAGCTCTTAAACAAATATAAGTGAAGAACAAGAGCACATATTTCTTCAAAATAATTTTCATCTCTCAAAATAGTATAAGTGAAGCATGAGAGGATATTTCATTAAAATTCTACTAACTCTCAAAATAATCTAAGTGAAGCGTGAGAGCATATTTCTTCAAAATATAGAACACCACCGTGCTAAAAAAGATATAAGTGAAGTACTAGAGCAATTCCATAGCTCAAAACATTTAAGTGAAGCACATAGAGCAATTCTAACAAATCATAGCCTCATTATGGCTCTCTCAAATAGGTGTGTTCATCAAGGATGATTGTGACAAACTAAAAAGCAAAGCAAGCAAAGACTCATATAATACAAGTCGCACCAAGCAAAACTCATGATATATTATGAATAAAAATATAGCTCCAAGTAAAATTACCGATGGTCGTTAGAAGAAAGAGGGGATGCCTTCCGGGGCATCCCTAAGCTTAGTTGCTTGGTTCTCCTTGAATATTATCTTGGGGTGCCATGGGGAATCCCCAATCTTAGGCTCTTTTTACTCCTTATTCCTTCATCCATCGTGATCTCACCCAAAACTTGAAAACTTCAATCACACAAAACTCAACGAAAACCTTCGTGAGATCCATTAGTATAAGAAAACCAATCTTTACTTTAAATACTATTGCAAACCCATTCATATTTTGTTATTGCATTATGACTAATGTATTCTAACTTTACCATGGCTTATACCCCCCCCCACACCCCCCCCCGATACAATCCATAGATTCATCAAAATAAGCACACAAATGCAACGAAAACGGAATCTGTCAAAAACAGAACAATCTATGAAGATCCGAATTTTACTCATACTTCTACAACTCCAAAAATTCTGAAAAATTAGTATAATGTAGGAAATTTATATATGAATCTTTTGTAAAAAATTAAGAATTTTTAGTTGCTCCTGTTAATTTTAGCAATTCTGCTACTGGACCCAAAAGTTTATGTTTTTCAACAAGATCAAATCAACTATCACCCAACATGATCCCAAAGGCTTTACTTGGCACAAACACTAATTAAAACATAAAAAACATAATCATAACAGTAGAATAATTGTGCAAACACTCAAGAACAGAAAGAAAAAGACAAAATAATTTTTATTCATTGAGTTGCCTCCCAACAAGCGCTATTGTTTTATGCCCCTAGCTACGCATAATGCATATATTCAAGTATTGTCATCTTTGGTTTTTGCTCCATAGGTTGCCCTCATGATTGATTCATATGGTGGCTTAATTTTAGTTCTAGGGAAGTGTTCCATACCCTTCTTTAGAGGAAACTGAAATTTAATATTCCCTTCTTTCATATTAATCACGGCACCAATAGTCCTTAAAAACGGTCTACCAAGTATTTTAGGACAAGACGGATTGCAATTGATATCAAGCACAATAAAGTCTATGGGCACATAGTTCATATTTGCAAGAATAAGAACATCATTAATTCTTCCCAAAGGCTTTTTAATAGTAGAATCCGCCAAGTGCAAATTAAGAGAACACTCTTCAATATTGGTAAAGCCAAGCACATCACATAGAGATTTCAGAATTGTGGAAACACTAGCACCCAAATCACATAAAGCATTGCACTCATAATTTTTGATCTTGACTTTAATGGTGGGTTCCCATTCATCGTATAATTTTCTAGGAATTGAAATCTCTAACTCCAATTTTTCTTCTAAAGCTTTTAGCATGGCATCCACAATATATTTAGTGAAAGCTTTCTTTTGTTCATAGGAATTGGGTGAATTTATCATGGATTGCAACAAAGAAATACACTCAATCAAAGAACAACTATCATAATTAAAGTCTTTGTAATCCAAAAGAGTGGGCACATCACTAGTTAAAGTTTTGACCTCTCCAAACCCACTTTTATCAAAAATTTCAACAAGATTTTCACCCTCCGAATTATGAGGACGCCTTCTAGCTTAAGTTGACTCTTATTTAGTCCCTTTATAATCAATTTTAATATTACTAAACAAGGAATCAATAGAAGAAACACCAATTATTTTAAGATCTTCATCATTATTATGAAAGTGATCAGTCAAAAACGCTCTTTCTAAAAATTCTCTTTTAGCTCTAAGCATAGCGGTTATTTTCTTACTTTCATCAATAGAAACATATAAAGCTTTAATTGATTCATTGACATCAACCTTAGGTGGAAAAAATTTAATCTTGAGATTTTCTACATCATGTGAAATTCTATCAATGCTTCTAGACATATCATCAATCTTATTCAACTTTTCTTCTATCGTAGTGTTGAAAACTTTTTGCGCATTGATAAATTCTTTAATATTACTCTCAAGATTAGAGGGCATCCTATTTATTATAAGAAGAATTACCATAGGAATTGCCATAATTATTAGAGGAGTTTACAGGGAAAGGCCTAGGATTAAAATTATCTCTATAAGCATTGTTATTAAAATTGTTTCGAGAAATAAAATTCACATCTACGGGATCACTATTTTGCTCAATCAAAGTAGACAAAGGCACATCATTAAGATCAATAGGAGCATTTTTACTAGCAACCAATTTCATAAGTGCATCAACTTTTTCACTCAAAGTACTAATTTCTTCAACTGAATTAACTTTTTTACTAGTAGGTGCTCTTTCGGTATGCCATTGTGAATAATTTGCCATAATATTATCAAGCAATTTAGTAGCTTCACCCAAAGTAATTTCCATAAAAGTACCACTCGCGGCGGAATCTAAAAGATTTCTAGAAACAAAATTCAATCCCACATAAAAAATTTGTATGATCATCCAAAGATTTAAACCATGAGTAGGACAATTTCTTAGCATTAATCTCATTCTTTCCCAAGATTGTGCAACATGTTCATGATCAAGTTGCTTGAAATTCATGATTTGATTTCTGAGGGAAATAATTTTCGCGGGCGGAAAATACTTAGTAATAAAATCATCTTTGCACTTATCCCAAGAATCAATACTATTGTGAGGCAAAGATGAAACCCAAATTTTTGCACGATCCCTCAAAGAGAAAGGAAATAATTTCAAATTCACGATATCATTGTCCACATCCTTTTTCTTTTGCATATCACACAATTCTACAGAAGTGTTTAGATGGGATGCGGCATCCTCATTAGGAGTACCGAAAAATTGCTCTGTCATAACAAGATTCAACAAAGCGACATTAATATCATATGACTCCGCACTAGCGGCGGGAGGAGCAAACGGAGTACTAATAAAATCATTATTATTAGCTTTTGAAAAATCATACAATTTGGTATTTTCATGAGACATCGTGACTATGCAAACAAGAAAGAGATCTGACGAGAAGGCGAACGAAAAAGAAGGCAAATATTTTTGTGAGGTGGGGGAGATGAAAATGAGATGCAAATGGCAAATAAAGTAAATTGCAAGGAGATGAGATTTGTGATTGTGTAGCTGATAGATCTGGACTTGATCTTCCCCGGCAACGGTGCCTGAAATTCTTCCTGATTGCTTGTATCTGCGTTGGTATTTTCCCCGAAGAGGTGAGGAAGATGCAGCATAGCAACAGTAAGTATTTCCCTCAGTTATGAAACCAAGGTATCAATCCAGTAGGAGGATCCACCAAACTATGTAAGCAGTACCTTCACACAAATAACAAAAACTTGCAACCCAACGCGTAAGAGGGGTTGTCAATCCCTCCTCGGTATTGAAATAAAATAAAGAAAGAAAAAGTGCAGCAAGATATTTTTGGGTTTTTGGATAAATAGATCTGAAGCAATATGATAGAAAATAGAGCTGGGGGCCATAGGTTTCACTAGAGGCTTCTCTCGAGAAAATAGCATACGGTGGGTAAACAAATTACTATTGGGAAATTGATAGAAAAGCAAATAATTATGACGATATCCAAGGCAATGATCATGTATATAGGCATCACGTCCAAGATTAGTAGACCGACACCTGCCTGCATCTACTACTATTACTCCACACATCGACCGCTATCCAGCATGCATCCAGTGTATTAAGTTCGTGAAGAAACAGAGTAATGCAATAAGAACGATGACATGATGTAGACAAGATCTATTCATGTACAAATAGACCCCATCTTTCTATCCTTAATGGCAACGATAAATGCATGTCATGTCTCTTTCTGTCAATGAGATTGAGCACCGCAAGATCGAACCCATCACAAAGCACCTCTTCCCATGGCAAGAAAAATTAATCTAGTTGGCCAAACCAAACCAAAATTTCGGAGAAGAAATATGAGGCTATAACAATCATGCATATAAGTGTTCAACAAAGACTCAAATAATATTCATAGATAGATCTGATCGTAAACTCACAATTCATTGGATCCCAACAAACAAACCACAAAAAGTCGTTACATCAAATAGATCTCCAAGAACATCGAGGAGAACATTGTATTGAGAATCAAAAAGAGAGAAGAAGCCATCTAGCTACTGCCTACGGACCTGTAGGTCTGTGGTAAACTACTCACGCATCATCGGAGGAGCACCAATGAGGATGACGAACCCCTCCGTGATTGTTTCCCCCTCCGGCAAGGTGCCGAAAAAGGCCTCTAGATTGGATCTCGATGTTCTGGAACTTGCGGCGGTGGAAACTCTGATCTCTCGACTCCCCTAGAGTTTTTAGAATATTTGGGTATTTATAGAGCTGAGAGGCGGTGGAGAGGAGGCATGTGGGCCCACCACCCACCAGGGCACGCCAGGGGCCTCTGGCACGCCCTGGTGCCTTGTGGGCCACATGGGCCTCCCCTCCGGTACTTCCTTGGCTCCCAAGTTGTCTTCTGGGCAGAAAAAAAATCTCCAAAACGTTTCGTGGCATTTGGACTTCGTTTGGTATTGGTATTCTGTGAAGTAAAAAACAAGCAAAAAATAGCAACTGGCACTGGGCACTATGTCAATAGGTTAGTCCCAAAAAAATGATATGAAGTTGCTATAAAATTAATATAAAACATCCAAGATTGATAATATAACTGCATGGGACAATAAAAAATTATAGATACGTTGGAGACGTATCAAGCCCTTTTCCGGAACCCTATCGGAGGGGGAAATCATCACCGGAGGCCATCTTCATAATTTCGGCAGTCTCCATGATGAGGAGGGAGTAGTTCACCCTCGGGGTTGAGGGTATGTACCAGTAGTTATGTGTTTCATCTCTTTCTCTCGTGTTCTTGATCCGGCACGATCTTGATGTAGCATGGGCTTTGTTAATATAGTCGGATCATATGGTGTTTTCCCCTCTCTATCTTGTTGTGATGAATTGAGTCTTGCTCTTTGATGTTTCGTTATGTTGGATTGAATATTTTGGATTTGAGAACACTTGTTGTATGTCTTGCATGTGGATACCCGTGATGACAATGGGGTATTCTATTGAGTCACTTGATGTATGTTTTGGTATTCAACTTGCGGATTCCCGTGGTGACATTGGGGTAATCTAGGCACATAGGTTGATACATGTATTTGTCCTACTTTCTCCGATAGAAACTTTGGAGTGATTCTTTGTCGCACATTGAGGGATTTTTATATGATTCAATTATGTTAGCACTGTTGAGAGATTGCACTAGTGAAAGTATGAACCCTAGGCCTTGTTTTTAAGCATTGCAATACTGTTTGAGCTCCATTTTATCACTTGCTACCTTGCTGTTTTTATATTTTCAGATTACAAAAACCTATATCTACTATCCATAGTATACTTGTATCACCATCTCTTTGCCGAACTAGTGCACCTATACAATTTACAATTGTATTGGGTGTGTTGGGGACACAAGAGATTTCTTGTATTTGATTGCAGGGTTGTTTGAGAGACACCATCTTCATCCTATGCCTCCCATGGATTGATAAACCTTAGGTCATCCACTTGAGGGAAATTTGTTGTTGTCCTAAAAAACTCTGCACTTGGAGGCCCAATAATGTCTACAAGAATAAAAGTTGCGTAGTAGACATCAATAACCAACTTAAGCCAAGAGACGTGCACTCCAACCATGCGACACGCCACGAGTTCCTTATCATGCTCGCGACTCAACTATTTGGCAGGTAGCAAGAGTTGCATCTATAGCACCTCGCAATCATCAACGGCAAGGATTCGAGAAGAGTGAGCGAGTGACAACCAATCACCAAGCCGTTTGCATGTTGTTACCTAGGCTTTGCCGCCATCCACTGCCAATCATCACTTCCCTAACACCATCCAAGCTATCGTTTGTAAGAAGTATGATCTTTGAGCCAATGGCGTGCTTTCCTAGGAGATAAAGTTTATGATGTCTTCATATTTTACTAGATTTTTGTTATCTTATCATCCGAGAAGTTGTAATAAATTGGCTCCACCACTGATGCTAATCACGATGTAGTTGTTAGATTTCCCTGAAGAGGAAGGGTGAAGCAATATAGTAGCAGATAGTATTTCCCTCAATTAAGAACCAAGGTTTATCGAACTAGTAGGAGGCTGTTGAGTATTGTGATTAGATTGGAAACATAGGATAGAGTAGGAATTATTCTGGCTTGTCTTGTACTCCAAGTAGATCATGTACTCCTATATATATTCCCACGAGGCTCAAGCAATGAACATCGATTCTACCAATACCTCTCTATCCCTTCTAACATGATATTAGCCTAACCGATCCAAACCCTAGTCGCCGCCCACCGCTTCTGCCCCGAGCGCGCCCCCTGGGCGGCCAGCCTCCATGACCGCCGCCGGGGGGCCACGCCGCCCGTACCTAGGGTTCGTCCGCCGATCATGTTGACCGGCTACCCTAGAGAGTCTTTTTCCCGAGCCCTTGCTCTGGGTTTTCTCTCTCGCCGGTCGTCTTGATTGGCGTTTTCTTTTTGGTCGCCCGCTGCCACCGTTGACCCCCGTGCACCTCTACTCTGACATCAGCGTCAACTCTACACCAGCCACTTCGTCATCAACCATGCGGCAAGGCTGGATGCGCCGTCAAAGGGACGCCTTCGTGCGTCGCTCTCGGCTGCTCATCTGCATGGTCTGCATTATCAGCATGTCTTCGTCATCATTGCCTGGGACATCACCAACAACATCGACATCAACTCCGAACTATGCATCGTCCCTGCCATGGTGCGTACAGCGCCGCCGTCTGTCTGATCAACCGATCACGCGCCTTTCTTCGGAAAGCACGTCCCTGAGCATGCTCTACCACTGATCAAGCACAGGTTGTCGTCACATCGTCCCTTCGGACCACTGCGTCACCGCCCCGAGGTCCTCCCGCCAGCTGCCCCGACCCTCGCGCTACTTCGAGTGACGCCCCTTTGGGCCGTTGTGCCGCGACACGCGGTCCATGCCGTCGCCCCAAGATCCTCCCGAGAGCTACCCCCGTAGCTGCAGCCGCCATCTTTGCGTCGCCCCTTTGGGTTGTCGTGCTGCGGCACACGGTCCACGCCATCGCCCGTCGGGCCGTCGCCAATGGCCAGTGGTTCTCCCCGCGGCTGCCTAGACACACGAGCCGCCGCTACACCGACTCTTTGGGTTGTGGCATCACGGCACACGGTCCTGCTACTTGTGAGCTGCATTGGGATTTTCCCCAAAGAGGAGGGGAGATGCAGCACAATAGAGATAAGTATTTTCCTCCGTGAGAACTAAGGTATCAATCCAGTAAGAGAATCACGCACAGCCTTGTGAACAGCACCTGCACACACAAAAGCAAATACTTGCACCCAACACGGGCAAGAGGGTTGTCAATCCCCTTGAACTCATTTACTTGCAAGAATGAAATCTTGTAATGATAGATAGATAAATTGCAAAACAGAATAAAATAAAAAAATTGCAGCAAGGATATTTGGGTTGTATATATATATATATATATGTAATGATAAAAGTAGACCCGGGGGCCATAGTTTTCACTAGAGGCTTCTCTCTCGAACGCATTGCATACAGTGGGTAAACAAATTACTGTTGGGCAATTGATAGAAAAGCGCATAGTTTTGACGATATCCAAGACAATGATCATGTATATATGCATCACGTCCAAGACAAGTAGACCGACTCTTGCCTACATATACTACTATTAGTCCACGCATCGACCACTATCCAACATGCATCTAGGGTATTAAGTTAATAAAAAGATAGTAACACCTTGAGCAAGATGACCTAATGTAGACAAAGTAAAATCAATCAATATGAATAAACCCCATCATTTTACCCTTAATGGCAATAGTATAAATATGTGTCTTGTCCCTTTCTGTCACTGGTATAGAGCACCACAAGATTGAACCCATCACAAAGCACCTCTCCCACTGAAGATAAATCAATCTAGTTGGCCAAACCAAACGGATAGATTTGAGAGAAATACAAAGCTATAAAAATCATGCATAATAAAGTCTAGAAAAGACTCAATGACTTCTCATGAATATTCAGATCATAAACCCACAATTCATCGGATGCCAACAAACACACTGCAAAACAAGATTACAACAGATAGAACTCCAAGAACATCAAAGAGAACATTGTATTGAAGATCAAAGAGAGACAAGAAGCCATCTAGCTACCAGCTATGGAATCGTAGGTATGTGGTGAACTAGTCACGCATCATCGAAAGGTGGCAAGGATGATGTAGAAGCCCTCCGTGATCGATCCCCCCTCCGGTAGAGTACCAAAACATGCCTCGAGATGGCACCGCGGAAGAACAGAAGCTTGCGGCGGCGGAAAAAGTGTTTCGGGTGGCTCTCTGATATATTGGGAATATTTGGGAATTTAGAGAGGCGGAATTAGGTCAAGAGGTGCCACAAGGGGCCCACAATCTCAGCCCCCCTAGGACGCTCCCCGTGAGCTTGTCGCTCCCTCGTGACTCTTCTGGTCTTCTCCTGAACCTTCATGGGTCCCTTCTGGTCCAGAAAAAATTAATCCAAAGATTTTTCTCCGTTTGGACTCCGTTTGATATTGATTTTCTGAAAAGCCAAAAACAAGCAACAAATGGCAACTCACACTGGGCACTAGGTTAATCGGTTAGTCCCAAAAAATGATATAAAATAGCATATAAATGCATATAAAACATCCAAGATTGATACTATAATAGCATGGAACAATAAAAAATTATAGATACGTTCGTGACGTATCAGGTCCCCGCTGCCACCCGAGGCCGTCCCCGTGGCTGCCACGACCCGTGCTCTACCGCTGCGCTGCCCCTTCGGGCCGTAGCACCGCCGCCCGAGGTCCATGTCGCCACCCCGAGGTCTTCCCGTCGTCGCCCTGACGAGCCTGTTGCCACTGTGTCAACCCTTTGGGCCGTAGCGCCGCGGTCCCCCATCCTCGCGCGTCGACTTCTCGTGGTATGCTCTGCGCCGCCTCCCTCTGCGTGAGAACGCCACCATCAGCGCCGGTCTTTGTCACGCTGTTGGGTTCTCCTCGCCTACTTCGAGCACCGCCGCCGCACTGTTAACCTAGCTGCCGATGCCGCCTTCTCAGGCCGTTGCCGTCGCTCTGCTTCCTCGGCACTGCTGCCATTAGCTCACCCGACCCGCACTGCCCGTCCACCCTCTTCATCTTCGTGCAGCACCAGCTCATCGCCAGCGTTGCCGTCATATTCCCCGACCACTTCGTCTACTCCGACCACCGTTGGCGACATCGGCCCCACGCCGATTGGCGCCACAACCATCGTCGAGTCCTTCTCTGCTGGCCCTCCGGCTCCTCTGACATGGCTTACAGCTTGTGCAGGTCCCCGTCTACGCATGCCTGGTGTTGGCAACACCGACGCATGCCTTCGTCCCCGTTGTGTTCCCAGGCCTGGCAAGCCTATAACAGTGCATCGTCAACATCGACTTCATCCGTCTACGCATGCCCGATGCTGGCAACACCGATGGTTGCCTTCGTCCACGACGTATCCCCGGGCTTGGCAACCTTGGCACGACCCTCTTCAACAATGTCTTCTTCCCGGTGCACCACTACTTCGACACTACGGCGCCCATGACTAACTCGGTGCCTCCTTGCGCCTGCGGCTCCACGGCGACTTCCTCGACACTAGCTACCCCGACTAGACAACGACCATGGTGTTCTTTCTACGGCTACCTCGACCATGGCTGCGCCACCCATGCTCTCCGCTACCTCGACAACGGCACAAAGGGCTACCGTCTTGCTTGAGCAATCTCGTCGGTTTCCACTCCAGCCACGACTTCCGCGATGCATCCACCGTTATGACTGTGGGGTAATGTCCATCGGCTTACCTTCAGATTCTTCTCCAGTCTCACTGTATGCGTCGCTACCATTGTGACTGCGGGGGGATGTTGAGTATCGTCATTTGATTGAAAGCATAGGATAGACTAGGAAGTATTCTGGCTTTACTTGTACTCCAAGTAGATCATGTACTCCTATATATATGCCCACGAGGCTCAAGCAATAAACATCGATTCCACCAATCCCTCACTATCCCTTCTAACAGAGGCAACACACGAAAAACTTTAGCAGCACCTACATACAAACAAAATAATTGCTTGCACCCAATAAAGGCAAGGGGGTCGTCACTCCCCTTGTTCTTGCCAGCCACAAGGTTAAAAGAAAATAGTGATATGAAAAGCAATGTAAAATAAAAGAACAAGTAAAATAGCAATTTTGGAGACTTTAGTATTGATGAAAGATAGACCCGGGGGCCATAGGTTCACTGGTGCTATCTCTCTCGAAAGCATAGCGACAGTGGGTAAACAAATCATTGTTGGGCAATTGACAGAATCAAGCATAGTTATAACTGTGATCATTCATGGCATAATCAATACATATGCATTACGTGTGTGACAAGTAGATGGTTAATCAAACTACATCTACTACTATTACTCCACCCCAAGACCGCTATCTAGCATGCATCTCAAAGTATTAAGTTCATACAAACAGAGTAACGCTTTAAGCAAGATGACATAATGTAGACAAAGTAAGATCAATCAATATGTCAAAACCCCGTCATTTTGTCCTTAGTAAAAACAATACAAGTACTTGCCTTTGCCCTTATTGTCACCGGGCAAGGTCACCGCAAGATTGGACCTACCACAAAGCACCTCTCCCACTAAAGATAAATCAATCAGACTTGGCCAAAGTAGACAGATAGACCAAAGAGAAATACAAAGCTATAAAATTATGCAGCAAAGAAACCTCAAGAGATTCAAAATAACTCAATGAATAATTTGATCATAAGCCCAGAATTCAGCGGACCCAACAAACACACCGCAAAAGATTACATCAGATGGATCTTAGAGAAGATCATTGTATTGAAGATCAAAAGAAAGAGAGAGAACCATCTAGCTACTACTATGGACCCGTTGGTCATGAAGGAACTACTCACACATCATCATGGAGGCAGCAATGTTGATGAAGATGGCTTCCCCAATGTTTCCCCCTCTGGCAGAGTACCGGAATAGGGCTCCAGATGGGATCACTTTGGAACAGAGGCTTGCGATGGTGATAAAATTCTTTCGGGTCTCGTTTCGAGGGTTTATGAATATATGGGAATTTATAGGCCATGAATTAGGCCAAATGGGGCTTCGAGGGGCCCACAAGTCAGGGTGGTGTGCCCTACCCCTAGGGTCTGCCCCTGGCTTGTGTGGCCCTTGTGGGTGTTCTCGTCCTCCCCCAAAGCTTCTCGGGTCTCTTATTGTCCAGAAAAAACCATCAGAAAGTTTCATTGTGTTTGGGCTTCTGTAGGTATGAATTTTCTGGAAAGCCAAAAACAAGCAAAAACAGGCACTCGCACTGGGTACTAAATTAATAGGTTAGTCCAAAAAATAACATAAACTGGCATATAAAGCATACAACAGTGATAATATAATAGCATTTAACAATAAAAAATTATAGATATGTTCGAGACATATCAGCTGACGCTATCGCAATATATGGTGCAGGGATGGAGCAAAGTCCTTGCATTCCTTGGTAGGAGGATGGTTCAGTTTTTGTGAAGGGCCCTCTAGCCAACGATTTCGCTAATATTGTATATTAATAGAACATAGTTTTCAGCTCAAAAGTTATAGTTTGTAATAATTAATTTGCCATTATTTCATTCACAATAAAATAGAATAGTCCTGCATTCTCACTCGGAAGCCAAAATCGAAGTTCTGATGAACTGGCATGCCCAAGCATCTTCAAAGACCAGACTCGGCGAAGGTAAAACACTGAGCATGTGACACAAGCTAGTCTGCCAAATATCAAACAAGAATTGTTTTGGATGCTGTAGCAACACATGGCACTCACCTGGTTCAAAGATAAACATACCCTAGGTAGCATAACTTCCACACATGACATTGTTTTACATGAAATTAACTAAAACTTTATAAAGGAGATGCAAACAAAAGAACCAAGGCATGCAACTTTAAAGCCATAGAGAAAGCCACGAGACAACGTAACATACTACTTATCCCCTTTGGCATCAAGACACGCAAAAGGAAAAGAGAGTATGATACGTCCCAAACCTATCTACTTTTCCAAACACTTTTGCTCTAGTTTTGGACTCTAATTTGCATGATTTGAATGGAACTAACCCGGACTAACGTTGTTTTCAGCAGAATTGCCATGGTGTTATTTTTGTGCAGGAATAAAAGTTCCCAAATTGGGCTGAAAATTTACGGAGAATATTTCTAGAATATATAAAAAATATTGGTGAAGAGAACTACAGGAGGGGAGCCACCCCGGAGCCACAAGCTCAGGGGCGAGCCCCCAGTGTGCGCCTAGTGAGCTTGTGGGCCCCTGGAGCCTCCGTTCGCCCTAAGTCCAACTTTATAAGTACCGTCTCATGGAGAAAAAGATCAGAGAGAAGGAATCATTGAGTTTTAGGATGCGGAGCCGTTGCCACCTCATGTTCTTCATCGGGAGGGCTGATCTGTAGTCCGCTCGGGGCTCCGGAGGGTGGAAATCATCGCCGTCGTCATCATCAACCCTTCTCCATCAGCAATTTCATGATGCTCACACAGGGAGTGAGTAATACCTTTGTAGGCTTGCTGGATGGTGATGAAGTTGGATGAGATTTGTCATGTAATTGAGTCAATTTGTTAGGGCTTGATCCCTAGTATCCACTATGTTCTGAGATTGATGTTGTTATGACTTTGCTATGCTTAATGCTTGTCACTAGGGTCTGATGCCATGATTTCAGATCTGAACCCTTTATGTTTTCATGAATATATTTGAGTTCTTGATCCTATCTTGCAAGTTGTATGCACCTATTACGTGTTATGATCCGCATACCCCGAGGTGACAATAATTGGGATTCTTTCCGGTGATTACCGTAGTACGAGGAGTTCATGTATTCACTAAGTGCTAATGCTTTGTTTTGATTCTCTACTAAAAGGAGGCCTAAATATCTCTTAGATTTCCTTATGGACCCCGCTGCCATGGGACTGTAGGACAAAAGATGTCATGCAAGTTCTTATTATAAGCATGTATGACTATATATGGAATACATGCCTACATTACATTGATGAATTGGAGATATTGTGTATCGCTTTAGGTTGTGACTGTTATATGATGAATATCGTCCAACACAATTATCCATCGCTGATCCAATTGATGAGGCCACCTATTACAAGTAGGGTCAAGGATCCCATCATACGGAGCCCACATGGGGCCCCACACCACTATGGGTAGGTCCCTGGACCGTACTAGCATTCGAATGCAATATCAGGAAGTCCACTCGGACGCCTCAACGGCACTCGGACGACCACCCGTCACTCCGCTGGACAACCACCACTCGGACTAAAGAGGTGAAGGGATGGCATGGGAGCTGCAACGGTCGAGGAATCCTAAGTCGCCCTTAAGGCGGAGTCAAGACTACCATTACCTGTAACTGCTGTAGTAGAGGCTCTTTACACATGTAACTGACGCAATCAATGTCATTAAGTGCCCTAGTGACATAGAGGACATGGGGCTGGCTCGCACTCTATATAAGCCGCAGTCCACCTCCCGAGCTAGGGTCGAGCAACCTTTGTGACCATATCCATGAAATCAAAACCAAGCCTCAGGGCACGAGACGTAGGGCTATTACCTCCGCCGAGAGGGGCCTGAACTCGTTAAACACTGAGTGTTACACCTGCGCCGTAGCTAGGTTCTGCCCCTTATTCGTACCCCTAGTACTCATTGTCAGGATCGTAACCCCGACAGTTGGCGCCCACCATGGGGCTAGGCATCTATCAAAGTTTTACAGCATAGGTGGATTTTCCATCACCATGTTAGTTGGCGGCGAAATCCGTTTTGGGATGATCTCCTTCATCGCCCACGATTCTGGCGTGGCTTCGCAAGGCCCTGCTGGACGTGGAGGCGCTGCCTGTCCGCTGTGCGACGCACTTCCGCGCGTCCTCCTATGGAGTCCTTCTCCAGCAACCCTCGGTTCCGTACCGAGTGTCCACTCTCCCTCCCACCGCGCGCCGCCGCAAGCGCTCTGGGCGCTAACGGCTGCAACACTGGATCAAGCATGCCGTAGCCATCCTGGGCGCAGCAGAGCATGTGGCAGCTCTCGAATTCGACGAGCCTGCCCTCGACCTCTCTAACGGGTCACTTGGTGATTCCTCTGAGGAGTTCGAGTGCGAAAGCATCGAGTCAACCGCCAAAGTTCTCATGGCGGACAAATCAGAGCATTGCGCGCCCCCAGGGTACACGGACACCCGGGACGACTATGTTGGTACGTCGCACAACAACACCAGCGGCGGCGGTGTGGGCCATGAGCTCACTCGAGAGCAGCGTGAGGAGCTTGGCCGTAAGAATGAGCAGCTCTTAAACACCCCCATCACCGGGATGACCCCTGAAGCGCTGGCCATGGAGTCGACTCGCCTGGCCACCCTGGCTGAGCACGACCGCCTCGAGCGGCTCCAGAGGGAGCTGGACAATCGAACACGCCGCTAACCTAGCTCCAGTCGGCACAAGCGCCGGCTTTACTCAAGCTACCAGCCTCGTAAGTATCAGGTTCTCAGTACTCCACTGCAAAATCTGGTAGCCGCCACTCAGATCGCTGATTCAATCCAGCCCTCCAGCCATGCAGCCAGAGAGGGGATTCAACAGATCCAGGTGCTCCTGAAGATGGCACTATCGCAGAATGTGGTGGTGTCCCAGTCTAGGGATCGCATCCACAGTGTGTCGGTGCGTGCAGAGACCGTACAGTCGGCTCACAGCCCACTCGGCTCCGGGAGACACTGAGTCACATCCTCCTCAAGAGACCACTCCGAAGATTGGAGGTGCGATCAGGTTGTGTCGCCCCGGCGGCACGACGACTACAATCGCACCCTGATGCCTCCATCGCGAGATGGTGCGTACGGGCGCCAGCCCTACAACGACAGACGGACACACGACGGTGATCCAAGGCCGAGCCCTTCTTGTCACATGAGAGACACCCAAGGAACACAGTTCAATGCGGGATCCGTTCTCACTCAGAACCTGGTCGACGGGGGCCGGGCCTTGCAAGAAGGCCAAGACGCCGATGTTCCGAGTGGTTCTGTCCCCTCGGGTCCCGAGTGCTTCAGCCGGTACATACGGGCGGTATAGATTCCCAGAAACTTCAGGTTGGCCAAGGGGATCAAGAAGTTTACCGGCGAGTCCAAGCCAAAGATCTGGCTAAAAGATTACCAGGTGGTAGTCCAAATCGACGGTGGCAACGACAACGTGGCCATGAAACATCTACCGTTAATGTTTTAGGGCTCCGCACGAGGATGGCTCACCCAACTCCCGTCTGGCAGCATATACTGCTGGGCTGATTTGGTGAGAGTGTTCGTCAAGACCTTTGAGGGCACTTACAAGCGGCCGGGTGGTTTGGCCGAACTGTAGCACTGCGTGCAGAAACAAAATGAGACTCTCCGAGAGTACATTCAGCGGTGGACCACCCTGCACAACACGGTGGAGAATGTCACCGAGCACCAGGTGATCAGCGCCTTCAAGGCCAGGGTCAGATACCGAGAGCTGAACATGAAGTTCGGCCAAACTGAGACCCTGACTCTTAGTCGGGCTATGGATATAGCCAATCGGTATGCCAATGGTGAAGAGGAAGACTGACTGAGAAGCGGCAAAAGCCGAGTAGGCGATGCTCATCAGTCGGACAACAACAAGTGCAAGAAGCACAAGCGAAAAGCTGATGGAGGAGGGAATGCTGATGCTGTGGCCCTGGCCGGCCAAGGCAAAAGCAAAGGCTCCCAAAAGCAGAAGAAAGACCAGAAGGGAAAGAAGCAAGTCACCCCGAAGAAGGACATCCTCGATCAGCCTTGCCAGATCCATACAAAGAAAGATGAGGAGGACAACCTGATTTTGCCCAAGCACACCACTCGGGAGTGCCGACTCCTGAAGCAAGAGATGTGAAAGGATTCCTCTAGGGACAAAGACAAAGACGATGATGACGACGGAGGTAAGAGTGCCTCCGAGTACCTCTTACTATTGCTACTATGCTACTAAACACTTTGCTGCAGAAATATAATTTCCTAGGTGTGGTTGAATTGACAACTCAACTGCTAAGGCTGATAAATATTCTTTCGCTCCCTTGTGTCGAATCAATAAATTTGGGTGAAATACTACCCTCGAAGACTATCGCGATCCCCTATACTTGTGGGTTATCAAGGCCTTTTTCTCGCGCCGTTGCCGAGGAGCATAACTCTATTTATTGAGTTCACTTGGGATTTTACACTATGAATAATCTGAAAGAAACTAGAACCAAGATTGTACCCTCTAAGACACTACAAAAAAATACACTTCCATGATGATACGTGTTTGTCATAGTAGGTCATGTTTTCTGTCATGCATGTACATCCATGATGATTTTATGACAGAATCAAGATAGTCATACCTGTGCTGTCGTAGAAGTGTTCCATGACAATACCAAAATTATCATCACGGAAGTGTCCACTTCCATGACGATAAATGGTGCGTCATGGAAGTGCTTTCGTCAAGGGTAACCGACATGTGGCATCCACCGTAACGGGTCACCGTTAAGCTATGGGGTTCTGGTTTCGATCCGATAACCCGTTAACCGCCCGGACCAATGGGGATTTTCCACGTGTAAAATTCTAATTCGCCTTAGTATCCACGTGTCAGCTCCGCGTTCGGACAGGTGTCATCAAGCGAGTGAACGGGATGAGCCTATGGTACGTCGACAGGTGGCTTGGCCCAACAGTGGCCCATTTAGGTTAAAAGGCCGGGCCTGTTAAAATAAGCGGGCCGACCCATTAGCGGCCTACTTGAGTCAGGCCCATTAACAAGCACAGCCCATACAAGTTACACAGAATCGGCCCATCAAAGGCCCACTCTAGATTTGACAATTTCCAGCCCATCGTCAGTTCCAGCCCGTTAACGGCCCGCTACGTCTTTCGGCCCAATTACGGCCCGACCTTCTTTCAGCCTGTTAGCAGCCCATCGTCAGTTCCAGCCCGTTAATGGCCCGGTACATCTTTTGACCTTTTCTCGGCCCATTCTGCAGTTGGGCCAACTTCTAGCCCATTGTGACTTTAGGCCTTTCCTCGGCCCATTCGGTAAATGGGCCAATTCCTAGCCCATTTTGTCTTACGGCCTGTTAATGGCCCGCACAATAGTTGGGCCTTTGACTGTGCAACCTAATTTTGGGTCCATTAGCGGCCCATGTTCCGCAGGGCACAATTTCAGCCCGACGCGACTTTCGGCCTGTTAAAAGCCTAGTTTGCAAATTGGGCCTCTTCTGGCCCAAAACACTTTCGGCCTCTTACTGGCCCGTAAAGTAAAAGGGCCGAGACAAAATTGATATTTATTTTGGCCTGCTAGAGGCCCGTGGGCCAGTTCCATTTATACGGCCCTATCGAGCTTTCGGCCTATTAACGGCCTGCTGAGAGTCGTTGTTACGGTGGGCCACATCATTTGGGATCCACTAAATATTAATTTGACCAGCCCAATTAAGGCCCGCTTTGACTACACATGTTTGTTTGTTCGGATGGCATCCAGGTAATGTTTGGGCGTGTTGGCCCCCGTCTCAACGATATAGCATATACAAAGAATTATCCTACTCTATACTACCGCCTCTAAAAAACGTACACTATACAATAAAGAGACTAAGGCATAGAAATGTAGAATAATCCTACACTATACAATAAAGAAATTACAGCAGATTATACCCACTGGGCATTATAGTTTGGCACCAGTGATAATAAAGCGTACACAAACAGCAAATTACATACACTGGGTAAATAAAACTCATACATCATGGACATGCATCAATAGAACTTACCATTTGAACTATAATCTCTTCAGAAAATAGGATTGGCCGGATTCAGATAGCACAAATTTCAGTCTGCAAAATCTCCAATTCCTTCATGGTTACCTCAGTGTCTCGTTTCATTTTTTTGACTGCTGCATCTAATACCTGCAACTCCAGTCTCAACTTGTTGATTGCATGTTGAGAATCATGTACACGTTGTCTTGCCACCTCTAGTTGATGCTCGAGAACATCAGCACATTCCAATTCCAATCCATAATCATTTGGTAACAGCCATGCCGCACTGCTCGCAGATCTTTGTGTTGATGTCACTTCATCCTGAAATGTTTCTGTAAGTACACATGACTAGGGCAAAAATATAGTTACAACAGTGAAGCAAGCAAGACAGACTATTTTGTACATGGCAAAACAGGACTAACAATAATGTTACACATCATGAAGCATAAGCAGGTGATATTTTAAAAATTATAAAAACGGTAGTCTGTGCAGCCCGCATACAGAAATCTCTCTTAGCTCACCAGAGGAGCATGATGTTGGGGCCAAATCCAAAACACAGGCAGGTTACAAATTTAGACCACACGCAGCTACTGAACATTATATATATAAAGCAAGCAGTTGGCCATTCTGTAGCTCAATTAAAGTCTTAGGGAGCATAATGAACAGCAGAGGGATTCATACAAACCTACTACAGCAAGCAAAACTATGCAATCATTAGCCTAGTATAAACTAGATTGTGAGCCTCATGCAGTAATAGTTGGTTAATAGACTTCAAAGCTTCAGGCACACTTCGCCAGAGTAATTAAATGGTAAGGCCTTTAATTATGTCAACTAATAGTTATACAAGTACCAAACATCAGACATCATTGTTTGGGCATCTCATTAACTGAGGACAAATAAAGCAATTGAAAAGAGCAATTTAACTATGCCTGAAACAAACAAGCAATTGAACTGTTGAGTTGGCAGCATGCATACATGCACGCCTCAATAACATCCATGGCCTAGCTACATTTACTATATAAAGGAACAAGTAATGTAATATTGTTTGCCCCCTATGAAGTATCTCGACTAGTATGTAATCAATATCCTAGTAATGATAGGGAGGCTAATGATGTGAATATGCGTTTGGTTATGACATCGACAACTCTACCATGGCAGGAAGCAGTTTCACACTGTTCACTACTATAAGATGTTTTAGATATTTAAAAGTAGACTACATCCGTAATGAGTGAACAGACACATTAAAATGTGTTTACATACATCTGATTTACAAAAAAGTTAGAACATCATATAGTAGTGAGCGGAGGGGGTTTTAATCAATGGCCCAATGACTGGGTTACAGGTGAAGAACCCTATGCAAGCACAATGTCAGACAAATAGGATGTCCTGGTAATTATAATACAGTGACTTACCATAACTGGTTGAACAGGCTCAGCACTGCTCCTCCTTCTCTTGCAAGGCTCCTTCCTAACATCTTGTACTTGGAAATCCTCAATCTTATCTTCATTGCACCCCCTCTGCAAGGTGACACAAACTAGTTACTGGTCTCCTTGGAAGATAAATATGCATACTTTCCAGTCTGTGAACAACACAAAAGGATGAGTTTATAACAAAACAACACCACATAATGAAACATGCCACATCTCTTGCACACAATGAAATGAGCATTTACTATGTGTGCACTGTGTAAAAACTAGGCATACCTTCGAACTGGATCTCCAGGTACTCTTGGAGAGCCTATTTTAGTGTACAACCAAACCTTTAGGTCACCTATGAGTTATACAAGCCCCCACTACAGCAGTCCTTATTGTTTAAATCATTGACAAGCTCTGTTAGGTCAAGAACAACAAGTAATCAAAGCAAATAGTCCTAGTATGGCTGGCTGATACAAACAAGCAATTGAACAGATGTGTGAGCAAATCTTACATATCAAGAAAATAAGCATAGAAGGAGGCTTAAAGACCATCACTTGACTGACCAGATTTAAGGGGCATTTAAACATCATGTGCAACGTATGAACTAACATAAACATTGCATATTTCAGATTCTATAATGAAATGCACATGTATTAGGTTATGCCATGTATGATGCCTAAATGTACACTATAGCAGGCAGGAGTGATTCATCATTGCACGCACAATTGAATTGCAGGTTAAGGGCCAGTTCTATTCCGCCTTTTCAGAGCTTATTGTCAAAATAAGCCATAAAAGATGTAAAGAAGTCATCTTTGAGTTATGGGCTTGGGCTTAACTTATTTCGCTTTGGAGGGGGGTGCTTCGGGTAGAAGCCCACTAAAAATTGAACGGAAGGGGAATAGTGAAATGACTCTATTGTCTGCGTATATTACACTCAAAATGCCACTGCTCACGCCCGCGTCACACCTGACCCTCAAGTAAAAACAAACACGCAAGCATTCATTGCCCTGCCCGCTTGCATCTCCTCTCCCCTTTCCCTCTACCTCGATCCCCTGCCTGCAGCGCTAGGGTTCCTCCAGTGAGCCGTCGCCACTGGTCCCATCTGGCCTGGCCCCCGACGATGCTCTGTTCAGCTAGGCTACATGGCCGGCGGGTAGGGCCAAATCTTCCTGGCTGCTCCTCCCTCTGGCGCCGCCCCTCATTCTCATGGTCTCCAGCAGCTGCTCCGCGGTGGTCCGTCCAACACACTACTTCGGCGGTCACCGCACAACTACGGCCGATGCCCCACTCCGACAGAAGGCACCTCATTCGCCCTCCCCTCCTCCCAGGCCGTGTCCTTGAGGTGCTGTTGAAGGATGAGCTCATCCAACAAGGTGAGGATCTCCTCTAATTTTTTGCCAAATTTTCATTCTGATCCGCTATACAATGAATTGCTATGAGCTGCTGCTGCTGCTATATGATGCATTGCTATGAGCTGCTCCTGCTGCTGCTATATGATGAATTGCTATGAGTTTCTGCTGCTATATGATGAATTGCTATGAGCTGCTGCTGCTATATGATGAGTTGCTATAAGCTGCTCCTGCTGCTGCTATATGATGAATTGCTACGAGCTGCTCCTGCTGCTGCTATATGATGAATTGCTATGAGCTGCTGCTGGTATATGATGAATTGCTAGCTGTTGTATGATGAGTTGCTATGAGCTGCTGCTGCTGCTATATGATGCTTTCAGGTGGTGCTACTATATGATAATAACCAGCCACTTGGACCATCAAATTTTGATAAATAATGGTTCTTCATTTAAATTTAGGTCATGCGTTCTTCATTTAAATTAGGCAATGGGATCTCTATGGAAGACTTTGACCAAAGTAGATTGTGCCAAGTAGATGGTATCTTTGTATTTGCATTTTGAACAAATATTGATGGTCTGTTTTCTTATCATATTAATTACTACACTGGGTTCAATTTGTGATGTTTGCAAGTCAAATTAATTTTCATATGGGCAGCAAAATGACAAAATATAATGCAATCTAGACTTTTCACTAATCATACCACAGATAAGCTAAAAAGGCAAGCAATGAAAAGAACTGGTTGGCTTATTATCTAGAGCTTATATTCAAAGGTGCTTATTTTCTTAGGATAACTCGAAATAACTGTCCCTAAGAAACTTGGCCAATAGAACAGACATACAAATAAAATGTCACGATGATTGCAATGGAGGCCCAGTTCTTTTGCCAGATTCTCCCAGAATCTGACCCCTACCCAGATTCTCCCAGAATCTTTGAGCCCCATTTGTTTTACAATCCTATCTAGTTAGGGTCTAATTAGTTAGGATTGTAAAACAAATGGGGGTCAAAGATTCTAGGAGAAGCTAGAGAGGGGCAGATTCTGGGAGAATCCTGCAAAAGAACTGGGCCGGAGTGACCTACCATAGCACACTGTATAGACTCACCGCTGCCTCTCCTTTTTTTGCGATGTTCCATGAAATTGCCACATACATCTTGTACTTTTTCATTGCGTAACCCTATCTGCAAGTTGACACGGCTAATTTCAGATATCTCTACATGATAATATATTGCATATCCCTTGCGCATATTTAAACCACCAATTAACGATTGTGTGCGTAGCATAAACTAGCCATGACTCTGTGTACTGGACTAGCAGGCACTCTAAGGGAGCCTAATGTAGTTCACCAGAATTCCTACATGCCACCTACGATTTTGTGTAATGTACTACCTCTGTTCCTAAATATATGTCTTTGTAGAGATTCCAGTATGGACCACATACAGATGTATATAGATGCATTTTCGAGTGTAGATTCACTCATTTTGCTCTGTATGTAGTCTATAGTGGAATCTCTAGAAAGACTTATATTTAGGAATGGAGGGAGTATCATGTATTACATCTACATCTCTAATTTAGCAGCCAGTAGTGGAAATCATTGTCTACACAAAGGGATTACTGGTCGAAAATCCTAGCAAAGCACGCTAGCAGGCACACAACAGTACAAGAGAGAGATACGCACTTACAAGATCATAGCAATGCCTCAGTCCAGGATCTTGGTTGACCAAGCTGTTAGATCCAGAAGAAACATCATCCTTGTAGTTTTTGCCAGCTGCATAACATGTAACAGTGACCTGTTAGTATATTTGAAGTACATCGGGCAGGTGATGCTGGACGGGTTTAAGGTGACAAGTACCTAGGCCATGGCGGGTGCTTGGCATCTTGCCAGACGGTGGGAATCTGGTTCGAAACGTCAAGGGTGATGACGCTGCGCTGGTTGTCGGGGTCCGGTAAGGAGATCTAGAACCGTGGAGTAGGGTGTTTGTGGAGCAGCTCCGGTAAGGTGGACTACGGTGTGGGCGAAGCGGATCTGAGACCGTGGACGAGGGCGTTGGTGAAGCTGCTCCGATGGTTGGGTTCAGGATGGTGTCGACGATGCGGATCTGCGGCCGTGGACGGGGCGTCAGAAGCTGCTCCGGTAGGTTGGACGAGGGTGCGACGAAGTGGATCTGAGGCCGTGGACTTGTGCATTGGCAAAGCGGCCCCGATAGGGTTGAGAATGGTATAGGCGAAGCTACTCCGGTAGGGTTGAGGATGGTGTCAGCGAAGCGGCTCCGGTAGGGTTGAGGAAGGTGTCGGCGAAGAGGATCAGAGGCCGTCGACGGGGGCGTCGGTGGGGCGGCTCCGGGGGTGTGGACGAAGTGTCTCTGATGGGGAGTATGAAGGAGCCGCTGCAGATGCGCTGCGGTTGACAAGAGTACCGGCGAAGCAGATCCGGCGCCGTGGACAAGGCTCACACTGAATGGGCTGCGGTACAGTGGTGGATGAGTAGTCTACTTGTTTCTAGGGGAGGTGGGAGGGGTAGATGCGGCCGTAGAAGCAGATCCGGCGAGGTGGACGCCACTTGCAATGAATGGGATCTGGTACGCCGGTGGATGAGCAGTGTAGGGTTTCGAGAGGGGAGGGGTAGAAAGGCCGATGAAGTACGGACGGCGTGATGTAAGATGCTCTGGTGCTGTGGAGTAGTCGTTTTTGTGGGAGGGGGAGAGGAAATGGGGGTGCCGTGTGGTGGGGGGAACTGGAAGTTACCAAAGCAGCCCCGACCTATTATGTAAATGAGGGCCTTATTGTAACTACTGTTCTTCATGCACCAAGGGCAAAAGGGGAATTTCGCATGCTAAAGACTAGGTGGCAGAAATTTTAGAAGGAGGCGGGAGATTTTGCTGCCCGCGGGATCGTTCGTATCCAGTTTCAACTAATTTTGGACAGTGCTAGCGGGAAGGTCATGCGAGACTGTGTACACGGGGCACATGTCAGCAGTTAATAACTGGTATGAAGTCCACCCCAGAAAAAAAGACAATAACTCGGGATGATGCACCAATAACTTGGACGTTCACACGGGCGCGGCCAATCGTACGGGTGTAGAGGCAAGTTCACAAAAAAATCGGATCAAACGCTCAGCCCATGTATTTCTCGTGTAAATATATAATTTAGTGCCATTGGTTATTTACTTTAAACATAATGCATTGACGTGTTATTGTAGAGGCGCACAAAAAGAAATGGATATTGTAGTCCCACAAAAGAAATGGATATTGTAGTCCGCTACTTAAAAGTGTTACCTCATATGATTACATGGCCTCCATTTCATAAATTGCGTACCCGTTGAATTCATATATGAATATTACATATATTACTTCATAATAGAACCTTAAATCATCCAAGACTAATGAATTTGAATGCAAAACTAACAATGGTGCATGTACATGATAGCTACAGTGGTTGTTTGAAGAAACATCACTGTAACTTTGGCATGCACAATTGAAAAGGATTATTTGGAAAAAAATGTGATATGTGAGTGTCCAATCTTTATAGCGTTGAATCGATATTGTATCTTTGGCCACGATATGAAGTAGATATTGATTTATGTTCAAGTGATGCACGTCCACGATCGCTAGATAGTGATACGTGAATGAATTGTGCAATCTCTGTCACACACATACATATCTCATTTCTCCGTGGGCATCGGAATCACACGCATGCGCACTTCGTGTATTTCTCTCCCTCCGTTAAGGTTAGAATTCGTCTTTCTACCCTGTCCTACAAGTCTCTCACACAGAAACACACACGCTCTCTCTGTCTAACACACCCACCCCTTTAATTCTGCCCACCCACCGCCACTAATGTCTCAAAGTATAACTATGTCTCGCACACATATGCTTAAGGTTAACTCGAGTCCCAGAACCATATGAATACATACAATGGGATTCCAGCAGAGCATCTTTTGTTTTGAGATTTCGCTCTCTCTCTCTCTCTCTCTCTCTCTCTCTCTCTCACACACACACACACACGCGCGCACGCGCGTGTAGACATTGTTTCTCTCTTCATTTTTTTCCGGCACTTGCATGCACACCGCTTGTTTATCTCTGTGATGCTTTAAGTATGCCTCGCACACATGCTATCTACCTATCCCTTAATATAGATATGTATCACACAAACTC